>JAJHJA010001294.1:0-85649 GCA_021202915.1 Heliconius himera
TTTGTTTTTAATATCTGACTTTTTCCAGCTTCACGCTGTATCCCGCATATAGCAGCGTAGACAGAGGGAGCCTATTAAAACACTCTACTTCCCACTTTCGGCCTTATTCTGGAGGCATTGCGTGTGGAGTGGCGGAAGTAAACGCCGCGTTGTGCCTCGACACCAGAGCGAAGTAATTAAAATATTTTAAAAAATCATTTTCTCAATCGGGAATCGCTACGACTTGCTTCTGATTTATATTTTGCAGAAATGCAAAAAATCTGTTGTAATTCAAAGTCCACTATATGTTAACGAGGGAATATTTTCCTCATGGAATACTTCTATTGACGTGGATCTTGCAAAAGTGCACATTCACTATATAACACGGAAACATTTATTTTATCTTTCCGTAAATTAAGTAATGAGTACGTATTTTTTAACTTCCCGCACATAGCTGGGTAGAGGGTACTTGGGAACCTAGTATTAAACTCTCCCTTTTCCCATTTTTTGCCGTTATAAGCAAGAGAAATACATCAAAATTCAAAATAAAGAAACAAAAACGGCCTACGCCATTTTAATTCAATATTTCGAATGGAAATTGAAGTTCCTACAGTGGCTGATTGAGTTTTCCCTCCCGAGTTCATCGAATTACCGTCCGTCGCCGTTCCGCTGAACTAACATTAACACGCTATACTGTCTTCAGTGTTATGTGGAACTTTCTTCATCTATTATTTCTTTTCAACAAACAGAAATGTAGTTGAGAAACTTTGGATTAACTTTTGAAACAAAAGTAATTTCTAACATATGATTTGGACGCTTGTGAAATTTATTATTTTAATCCTGAATTGTTTAGTGTTTGATTGTTTTTATATATTTTTTAGATGTTTTTAAGCTAAATGTGACACTGGCAGTTATACCATTAAAAAAATAACAATATATGTACTTATATACTAGGATTTAATTATTACATACGTACATATTCAGCTATGAGTAGTGACTGCATGAAATGGTGGGAAAAGACTACCTAGTATAAGTATAAAGTAGTAGTAGATCTACGCCGAATTACAGTACGATCGACGAGTCGTGGCGTGCATAAGCCTTTATTCATTGTTCATGTTGGGAATCATCATCAATAGTAAGAAAAATCATACACAACTACAGAGCAGCCACAACTCATCGATCATCCTGTACAATTCTAAAGCCAAAAAAAAAGCTTCTTATCACCAAACGAAATAAAAATAAGACTATTACTATAGTTTTTAAAATAAATATTAATTTTCTTAATAAAAAGTGGATAAGAAACAGCACACATTAAGTTAATTAAAACGTATAGTGTATCTTACAATGGCAGCCAGCTGATAGAACGTTAATAACGAGTACGACGTGCTTCCATTACGGAATACGCTGTGACGTTTTTAAGTATTCAATGGCGAAAGCTTATTTTCATTCTGCCTTATTAACTTAGTTTAGTTTATTACTTATTTAAAAAACGTATAAAAATTTGAACGTAGCGGGACTCAAACCTGGAAACTTTTGGTTGGTTAGGGTTGGTTTCCAGGTTTTCTTTCCTAAGTGTGGAATAACACTTTAAAAATGTTAAAAATATTAAGTTTAGTTTATTTGTACATATAAATATCTATATATAATTCTTTTATATACTGATAACCAGTGATTTTTACTTTTATAAATAAGAAGTCAATTTTATCCCTTCTGATTGAAATTCTTGTTAAAAGCTATTTAATTAGACTGCATGTTCTCTTTTTGCTAAAACTAAATGGTGTCTCCTAATTTTCGTTTTTTTTTCCAATTTTTCTTTACTTTTTTACATCTGGACCTAAGAGTCGGAGCTTAGCAATATACTTGATCTAAGCAAATCGAAGAAACAAACGAAGCTTTGCCTCCAGTTGACGCAAAATTATCTTTATTTGTAAATCTAATTATTATTCAAATTGAAAATAAGAAAATATTTTATATTTCTACACTTAATTAGTGATCGAACTCACAACTTATCTCAACATAAAGTGTTCCTCACACATGATTAATACTACACCAAAGGAGATATAAAATAAATAAATAAATCAGCTTCACGCTGTATCCCGCACGCAGCAGGGTAGGCAGAGGGAACCTAGTGTTAAGACGCTCCGTTCCCCACTTTCTGCCGATTTCTGGAGGCATTGCGTGTTCAGTGGCAGAACTCAACGCCGCAGTTTGCCTCGACACCAGAGCGAAAAAATGGAAATATAAATTTACGTAAATATTTCGTCTCCTCGAGTGGAGATCGAACCTACAACCAGTCGGTTTTACAGTCACACTTTGTGCCGTTGCGCCACGACTGGCCTCATTAGATATAATTCGGCAAAATTGAAACGATCCAGAAGCTGAAACGCTCAAACACTTCCATTTAATCAATAGATGATTGCATCTGCACTACTTTGTTCCTAAATTATGCTTCCGTAATTCATTTTCGACAAAATGATTTGGTTTCACTCTTGTTAAGATTATAATTCTCTTTGAAGTTCAGCTGAAATTTATAGCTATGAAATATATTTTTATCGTTGTGTTCAACCATAAAAATCAACTTCACGCCGTATCCTGCATCGTATCCTGTATCCAGCAGAGGGAACCTAGCGTTGAGACACTCCGTTACTCATTTTCCGCCGAGTTCTGGAGGTATTGCGTGTTGAATGCTAGAACCCAGCCCCGCGCTTTGCCTCAACACCAGAGCGAAAAAATGTAAATATTAAATATTTAATTTCCTCGACTGAGAATCGAACCCACAAACTGTCGCGTTTACAGCTACACTCTGTGCCCCGGCGTCACTACTGACTATCTGAACCAAATACCAGGTATGCTGATATTTCACCGTCTGATCAATGCAGCAATGTCATCAAAGCTAATTCTGTTAACCGCAGCAATATGTCTATTTACAACCACGAAGAGGTATATCAGATCATTAATGTCATCCACAATGTAAAATCTTTATTAATAGAACTTCTTTTTTTCCTTAGATCAGTGGTTCGCAACCAGTGGTCCGTGGACCATCAGTGGTCCGCAGCAGACGAAATATATATAAATAATAAATATATTATTATAAATTTAGCGGGCGGTGAGACATTGGTCACAGAGCAATGGATGAAAAGAGTGCGGATAGTGGACCCGACAGCTCGATGAAAAATGATACGTAAATTGTGTTGACGTTTAAATAAATTAAAAAAAAATTAAAATATGCTCATTCATAGATTTTTATTATCGTCTCAAGAATGTAGAAATCACATTAATACAAAATTACAGAAGCTTTTCCTAAAATATTATGTATTTCTTTTTATGTAAGTTCCCATTGAGCTTTAAATAAAAGTTTCAGTTTGATTATTACAGTTTATTTTCATACCTACATTGTGGTCCCTTCTGGTCCCTGCCAATAAGAATGATATAAAAGTGGTCCTTGATCAAGTAAAGATTGGGAACCTCTGGATTAAATAATTATCAATTTTATTAACCTTTATTTTTTGAAACAAACAAAAACCAGAATCGTTAAATTTCGAAAAAACTCTCTTCATCTAAATAAGCTGAGTAATGCAAACAAATACATTATAGCTGGTAGTATAACCTATAATTACATATAGGTTCCCTACAGTAATGCACTGTATTATAGAGAACAGTGGGTGGCGTCCATTAGTTACGCAGTGGCGTTTCAGCTTAAAACGTATTTACTTTACAACTTAGGTACTACTTTCTGAGATTTCATGTAAAACTAGCACGCCCACGTTTCACTTAGGTTTCTACCATTTTAATATTCCGGAAAAATAAAAATAATACTATCGTTTCAATGTACTATTAGCACACCCACACTTAGTCAGAAATTATTTTGAATTCGCACTCAGCAATGTAAGCGGAGGGAACCTAGTTTCAATACACCCCATTCCCCATTTTCATTGCGTGTTGACTGGTGGACCTTAACGTCGCGCTTTGCCTCGATACCAAAAGAAAATGGAAATATTTAATATTTAATTGCCCCGAGCGGAAATCGAATTCGTTCACAGTCACACTTTCAGCTCCTGCGCCACGACTGAGATTTCGTTTCTCGTTTTTACTCTTTTCGTTTTATTCAAACATAAAAAAAATATATAGTGTTGTAAAAAAAATATATCGTAATTGATATACATAATACATTCCTATTTAAATCCTGAATCTGCCGCCATTGATTCGTATCAAGAGACGATGAATTAATAGATTTACAAAGACGTTGCCAATTTTTGTCACGTAATGTCATCCAAAGCCATTTTGCGTGCATTCAAAATGGCAGCGCAATAAATGTAGTGTTCAATTATAATTTACAAGATTTAATCACAAACAGCAAAAGTAAAAACAAAAACGTTTCCATAAATAGAAGAACGGAAAGATTTTTTAATGATCTTTAATAAACCATCAATCAAATCAGCCTATTCAGGTTCACTATTGGACATAGGCCTCCCCTCCCTAGTAGGTGAGATAGAGTCAAAATGTATAAACATGTAAAAACCTAAATGTCAATTTAATTTTCAACTACGCAGCAGTGCTCAGAAAATAAACAAGCATATTTATTTAGCTCTCGGAAAAACTCTAGCTTTAGAGGTTTCGAGCTAAATTACTAAGTGCTTTTACTTCAGTATAATATTATTCCTGATGGAAAAAAAGTCACACATTTTTACATTTCATTTTACAACTTGCAGCGTGCATGGAGTTGTTTCAACGTCATATTGGCGAAGTGATTTGTGCTCAACTGGCACGCTCTGCGCCCAGAACTGAAGTACTGGAAGTGAACATATAGTTACGGTGTTTTGAGAGACTTGGCCTGGTATTACTTTTTTTTTTATTAAAATTGGTATTACTTAGTCGAGAAAATAACTTCATTTACAAAATATAATGTTACAATGTAGAATTTTTATATATATATTTTTTTGAAATCCCATAATTTAATTGTAGCTACGTTAGAAAAAACATTATAAATAAAAATCTGCTTTACGTTGTATCCCGCACACAACAGGGTAATACAGAGGTGTTAAGACACTCCGTTCCTCACTTTCTGCCGAATTCTAGAGGCATTGCATGTTGAGTGGCAGAACTCAACGCCACGCTTAACCTCGACACCATAGTGAAGAAATGGAAATATAAATTTAAGTAAATATTTCATCTCCTCGAGTGAGGATCGAACCCACAACCAGTCGGTTTTACAGTCACACCTCGTGCTGCTGAGCCACGACTGGTCTCAACATTATAAATCTAAGCAAATTGGGAAGGCAACCATATTTTAAGTATATCGATTCAAACCCACAACCACCAGAAAAAAAAACAAATAATCAATTCAAATTAACTTAAACACATAAGTTATAAATACTACTACTATTTTAAAATCGAAGCTAAACTTAGCTACAAAAGCTTTTAGTTAGTCAACATCAATAAACGTCCGCCATTTTGTCCAATGTCGGATCAATACGAGACTTCATTTCCGTAATGCACCGAATGACCTTATCTGGATATGCTATAAATATTTACTAGGCTTTTACGTTTCAGAATATTTTTGACTTTTCTATTAGTATTTAGTAAGATTTTCTGAATATAAGTAAGATCTCGTTTCTAAGATTAATAAAAGAAGTTTCCTTTCTTGCATTTGACTTCAAAATTCAGGTCGTTTTTTTTTAATAGTCTCTATGTTAATGTTACCCGTATATATTTATTATCCGGACATTTCTTTCTAATATGAAAAAAAAATTGAGGCTTTTTCATACAATGATAACATGTAAAACATTGTTAATTCCCCATGATGGAAAGGCGTCTAAGCTCTGGAGAAGCTAAAATGGACGCTTAATTTTGCAATAAATGAGATATCTAATCTTACATCTTTTTCTTCTATCTTTATTTCTTTACATCATCAATGCATAAAAAACCGTTTGGTTTTTACAATAACCATATCTCTGAACTTCTTTTACATAAATTTAACAAAATTAATTAACATTTCAAACATAATGATGTAAACCTGAGACCTAAAAATGTAAATCTAAAATCTATTACTCACGTTCTCTTCAACGGTCTTCTTTATCTTGGCGCTGGCCTCGCTTACTTTAGCGCCGGCCTTGTTCACCGCCGAGTAGAGGAAGTTGCCGAGCGACTTGGCGCCGGCCACCGCTTTTGTGGTCACTGCCAAGCCAAAAAATATGCTTAGCTAGGATTAGCTATATTACATCAAAACTTTGGTGAAAATTGTATTAGAATTATTTTGGTGAAAATTATATTAAATTTTGTTTAAAATATTGGCTAAATATTTTTCTGAAAGGTAAATTATGCTATACTAGGATTGGCCAAGTATAGTTTTGCACAAACATTACATTATAATCATTAAGATTTGTTGTATTTAAATTAACTTTGGCCTTGTTGACGGTCGAGTAGGGGTAATTGATGAGCCATTTGGCGAGCATGGCGAAAAAGACCAAAAGAAATCGACCACATTATGTATAGAGAAATTTGGCCAAGTATTATTTTCTTGAAAATTTATTAAAATGTAAAATAATCTATTTATTACAAGTAAATTGTTTTAAGATAATACTTATTAGTATCATTGAATGCACACCATCATGTACAGACGGTATAATATTACTGTTTCCAAGCCGTTAATTTTTACGGTAGATTGACACGGTTACAAAATGCATTTCAACTCATTACCCAGGAATACAATATTTAAAACAGTCTTTAGAATGAAAGTAGTTTTGCCTTAACTATGAATAAATATATACATTCGTTATTGTCTCCTGTTGAATGTTATTTTTATTATTATTTATTTCTCTTTATTATTGTTGTTTATAACAAATTGTCATAACGAGTTCCGCATCCCTCTCCTGTATACATTTATTTTATTTAAGAATTGTGAATTAGAATGTGGCTGAAAAACAGCGCTGTAGACAACACGTCTTACAGCATTCGCTGAACCTCACTCCTTTTACCGTTTTGTTTTTTTTTTACTTTTTTAATTTTTGTATTTGTTTTATTTTACTTATATTCTTTTTTTAGTTTGTTATTTTAATTGTATTAGTATAGTCATAAAACGGTAATAAACTTTTGTGAATTTGAACTAATATTACACGAAAATATTTTATCTGTGCACCATAAATATCCTCTATAAAAAAAGTATTGAACTTTACATTTTAATAAATAACACAAAGAACCATTGTACATTACACAATATATCCATATATTGTATTAAAGCGTAATCTTATTAAGCGCACGACAATACAGATAAATTAAATTGCAAACGAGTAATACCTATAATAAGTATAAAGTAATGAAAAAGCATTTATAAAATATATATGCAGAATCGTCGAACTTTGTTAATCTTATTTTTAATTTAACTGATTCTCGTGGATTCAAATTTAAGAAAAAAGAACAGCTTCATGCTGTATCATGTATATAATAGGATAGGCAGAGGGAATAGTAGTGTAAAGATACTCTGTTCCCGAATTTCCACCGTATTTTTCGAGGTATTGCGTATTGAGTGGCGGAACTCAACGTCGGAGTTTTGCCTTGGTGCCAGAGCAAAGAAATGAAAATATTAGTAAATAATTCATTCCTCCGAGTGGAGATCGAATCCAAAACCGTCGCGTTACAGTCACACCCACGCGCCCCTGCGTCAGGACGGCTGGAAGGAATCAGGAATCTGTGGATTCAAATTGTTTAAAACTATTCGAATATGTGAGCTGGGGAACGGCTCAGTTAGACAAAAGAAAGGAGTTGAGTTCTTCCACTCAATGCCATAGATATTGCTTTGAGCTAGAAAATATATATATATATAAAGAAATAAATCTTGGGTATCATATAAAAGGAATCGACGAATATTGAAGACGAATGACTTGACTTTCCTCTTGAAATTCAATTTGCATGTCTAACAAGATGATAAATCACACACAAAAAATAGACAGAAAAAAAAAACATTAATAACAAAAGGAAACTGCATAACACCAAATTTATATAAATGTAAATGTTCTAAAAACCAATTTAATATCACAATGCTAAGTTTGGCACTAAGCCACTGCCATTGAGGAATGGCCAAGTATAAAATATCCATTATGTAGCTTATGCGACTATCAAATATAATTTCTTGGCCGTAAGGTTAATGAAAGCTAAATTGGCACAATTCCTGCCAAGATATATGTAGAAGATCAGACAATGTTAGTCATATTATAGGGTAATTTGTTAGAAACATGCATATTTACGAAGAATTTATGAGTGAAGTTCATAAAATATGAGATATATACATATAGCGATCGTATAGTTTTTTAAAAAAATAGTTCTGATTCGGGTTAAGAATACATTTACAAAAGGCGGAAACAGGTCTACAAGAAACATCCTTAAGGTTTAGATTATTTTGTGAATAAAGAAAATATGTATAATTTTGCGAATTAAAAGATGTATGGTAAAATGATTTTTGATAGCATTGTTCTACAAAGTTTCTATGAAGTTTTAGATTTCTTTATGGCTGTAAAAGATATATTAATATAGTTCACTTTCATATTTTTTTGTGTTACTAAAAACAAGTCTATAAACAACCTTAAGAAGCGTACATTTCATCTTTTTTGGGTATCTACTATGTCACAATATTCTGTAAAACATTTTTAGGAAAATATCACCTTTTGTAGGCGTAAGAAAAAGAAAAAGGTCGCCATCACGCACGAGAAATGCTCTATTCAAAAACAGACGGACGGGAGAACGACGTGATTTTTTTCTATTATATGCACATTTCCGAGGAGCGTAGGATATTGTTGAGTAAGTGAATGTTAAATATTTGTTTAATATACACTTTTGTTTAATAAATTACCTGAAAAGAAGCGATACTGGCAGTAGAAATTAAATTATTGCGCCTTCGTTGTAGGCGGGTAGGTACGCCATAATAAGAGCTTTAGTTTTCATTATTTCTAAACATTTTAATAGAAACAATTTTAGCCGCAACACTTTACAATAGTTTAAGTTACGGAATGCTGCAAAGAGCTCGAAACGTCTGGTTTTTCACAATATATTTCCAAATAATAAAATATATATACGCAATTATTCCAGATAAAATAAGTTCATTTAAAATGTAGACAAGTCTTAAATAACCTATACAACGCAGAAGTTAGGAATTGGAATTTTGCCGAATAACAATGTCCTCGAAAAGGTTATAGAAAATGCTAGAAAAGGTTCTACAACACGTAATTATATTAATTGAGAAACTAGACACCAACCAGTAAAACTGATTTGATTTATTTTATTATTTTTAAATCAAATCAGCTTCACGCTGTATCCGGCACACAGAAGGGTAGGCAGAGGAAACCTAGTGTTAAGACACTCTGTTCCCCACTTTCTGTCAAATTTTGAAGGCATTGCATGTTGAGTGGCAGAACTTAACGCCGCGCTTTGACGCCAGAGCGAAGAAATGGAAATATAAATTTAAGTAAACATTTCATCTCCTCGAGTGGGGATTGAACCCACAACTAGTCGGTTTTACAGTCGCACTTTGTGCCCCAGCGCCACGACTAGCCTCATTTATTATTTTTAATGGTGTCTTATTTATCCAAAATAAAAATTTAAATATATTACGTGAAATAAATATTTTTTAAAAAATCCTAAGCTGTTTATTACAGGGCTACCGTATTACCAGCGGAAACGCCGCTCATTACTCTATTCCGCCGTCTCGACTGCTAAAGTGACTCAGGGAAAAATTCTTCATACCTACAAGCACTTTCAAGTCCACGACGACGAATTACAATTATATTTTTTTTAAGGCACTGTAGAGAAAAAAAGGTTTCGACCGTGAATGTTACAGGTTCAATCTTGTTATAGGACTTTGTTAAATTAAATAGTAATAATACAAAAAAAATGTTGTCGTTTCACAGAATCATTGTATTATATTGTTAGTATTAAATAATAGTGACTATATACATAATTTTCAATTGGATTTTCAATTGGATAAAACATTTATATACGTTAAATATTTTTTAATTTCCATACTGCGGTGTTGGGTTGCGCTGTTCACCATTCTCTTTCTGCTTAACCAACATCATAAGGGAGAAGAGTGATAATAAAAAAGCTACAAAAAAGAACAGACTTAAATATCACTTTTTTCCTGTATCTATTGGAAGATCTGTATACGTTTATTATGTATTGTATGTATGTATATATACAGTTTTTGTCCAAGTACCATGCGAAAGCAAAGCTAAAGAATTACAAATAAACTTACTATTAAATAAAAATAAAAATTACTAACACTCTTGCATATCTGGCACTTCGATGGCATCTACTGTGAACGTTTTTTTATTCTGTTGACCTGGAAATGTGCACAACAAAAAAAATATAAAACACTAGCAACTACAAATTAAAAAAATTAAAAAAATATATATATTGTTGTTTTTCTATAAAATACACATTTAATTCTACATATTACCTATTAAAGCAAAATAACTATTATTCTACACTATTCAAAAAAAAGGCAAGCACTTGTGAGCGTACCTAGAGATATTTTAAAACGGGGGCTTTACTTTAGCTGTGAACTGTTTTTTTTTTCAAACTTAGTCTTACATCTGTGCTATTTAATTTTACATGATAATGATAATAGAACAAAATGTTAAAAGTTTGGAATATTTCATTTAATAATGCATACATATGTGCTATCAATACTACGTACAAGTGTAATGCACTTATTTTTATTAATAAATTTTAAGAATTTTGTAAACTTTTATTTATCTATTTTTCACTCAATACATATATACCTTTCAAAAAATGATATATGTATGTAGTTGTGACAACCTCCCTTAATTCACCTCTAACTTAATATGAAAAAAATAAACAATAATTGTTCTAAACACATTCTACTTCTACAAAAAATCTCTTTCACTACACAATACTAAATGAAAAATAATTTTCAAGTAAACTACTCATAAAAAAAACTTACCATTTCCTACCCCAGCCGGTTGATCCTCAGTGGGAGTGCCGCCGGTCGACGCGGGCCTACTATCCGCTCCACCGGTGGCACTGTTAAAGAAATACAATAATAGGGAAAAGTTAAATAAAACCTAAATCTATATTATGTCAAAAATATATATAAAAATTGTGAAACAAAAAAAATACTAAGAAAATCATTATCATTTTATTGTATATCACATGTCGAATGGTTATTAGTTATCTCAAAATTTCTGTAATTTTTTATGTTGCCTAACTGACCGAAGCGCGGCGTTGAGTTCTGCCACTCAACACGCAATGCCTCCAGAATTTGGCAGAAAGTGGGGAACGGAGTGCCTTAACACTAGGTTCCCTCTGCCTACCCGGCTGTGTGCGGAATACAGCGTGAAGCTGATTTGATTTGATTTGCCTAACTGACAATCAAAAGAGTTTAATAACATTTTTATTGATTTTTCAGAAATAGAAGTTCGTTGAGTTTGGTCATTACCATTTGAGGTTGCGATACTTTCGATTGAACTTAATTTACTAAAGTTACTAAAATATCGTACGGACGTTACAGAGTTAATGTTATGTAATGTAATCTGTAACTTGAACAAAAAGATTTCAATAAATTTTTATCTTTGTTTCATACAAATGTCAATGATATAAGAATGCAAGAAGCCATTCACCAGTAGTTAATTGCGACGAAAGGGCGTGGCTGTCCATTTCGAAAATTAAAAAAGACGCATAGAACACAATTTCTATATGGAGGTTATACATATCATATATTATGGTATCTTCATAGGTACATGTAAAATAGCCCTTATAAATTGAATATTGTTTATTTCAAAATTACTTCAAATGTCAGTCCATTCATTTTTTTATTGATGTTAAAGAAATATGCCTTTTCTGTTATAATCTAACATACCAGACTTTTTTGCATTACAATCAGCCTTGATTTTTTCTTTTTCTATTTATTTGTTTAGTATTTATTAAATGTACAAATAAATTCGAATTGAATCCTGAATCAGAAGATCATAACTATGAAACATTTTAATTTTACCAATGTAATTTATAAATTTTGTTAAATTTTAATATTTTATATACCTACATAATATGTGATACATTTATATATCTATGTATCAGAGAAAGCCTAGAGTCAAAGCACTGTGTTCTTTATTTTTTGAATGAATTCAAATCATTCTATGTTGAATGATGATCTCAACACACAATTTGTCTCACTGAAATAATTCAAATTTTCCAAAAAAAAAATATATAAATTATATGTAATCATTCTTCTTGTATTATAATTTAAATAAACTTATTTAAAATAAATAAATTATAATTAAGAGAAAGTATGTATAACAGATAACAAATAGAACAATAGAAATGTTTGAGCAATGCATAAAATAAAGGAGAAAATTTCATGCTTTAAAATGTTAAGGAAGAATGTATTTATTTTAGAAAACAACAAGTTTATTTAATATTATAATATTTTTTTATATTATGCAATGCTCTTTTAGTAAATTATAGTAACATTAAATGCACCAAAATGATAAAAAATGGGGATTGAGCAGAATAAATGAGTTCACTATTCTGGTGTGAATGTCTATTACTTTATCTATATATTATTTCATTAAAAAGTAATCAAAATTTATTTAACTCTAATAGAATAATATAAACTATCAGTGTATAATTATCAATTATCAAAAATGATTTAACACTACATCTAAATGAGATAAATTAAAAATATATATTTGAAGTTTAATTATTTTATCTATAATATTTTTTATTGTATTTATATTTGTATATACTTTATTTCAAAATTTTGGTCTGTATTAGAAAAAAATGTTTTATAAAGTAACTTTTTTTTAACCATATTTCTTTTCACTTTATATGCCAATGTATAAAAGTTATAAAATTAAATTAAAATTTTCATATAAGAACAAAGTTAAAAGAGATTATGTAATATAGTGAAGAAAATTTTTTTGGGTGTGCCAATCAAGAGTCAGAATGCCAAATGTGCCATAAGCTGAGAAAATAATAAAATTTATGATAAAAAGCTTCAATTTAACACTATTTTAGTTTGCTATAATAGATCTTTTGTGCTAGTTTTGTGAAAACAGACATTTTTTTTGAAGTTCAGAAGATAGTATAATAAAATTTTATTGGTATGCTATTTCTCATCCTGTTACATAACACTGAGTTAAAAATGAATACTTCAACATTTAAGGTATATTGAGAATATTGATGCTATGTATTTTTATATTTGAATTGGATTAGAAATGACACACCATATTTTTTTGAACAATTACATAAGCAAACTCATTGCTTCTGTCAACCCCTCGTACCTATTATACCTAGAGTTATCATCATCATCTTTAGTTTCGGGCTTGGGTTCTGCAATTTCAGCAGGTTCCGGAACTGGTTCAGCTGCTTCAGATGGAGCTGCCTCATTTTTTCTAAGTCCAGGAATTGGGATTCCTGATCCAAGCCATCCAGTCATCTGTGACTTGACATTTGTTATAAGATCAAGCTTGCTGCCACCTTTTGTTGGACTGTAAAAGAATATATATATTTAATAAAAAAGCTTACAGTCAATCATCATTTCATTTTTATTATAAATCATATTGGAATCAATCAACCCTTTGGAATATAGCCTTCTTGCAAGTTGGCAATGAGTCAGACTTTTAACACTTGACCTAAATATCATATTTTACATTACCTATGCTGGATCAATAAGTACCTATATTATGCAACAATCAGGTTCTATGGTGTACGAAATAATAGATATTGCGCTGTCTTTTGTTAAAACGTAAAATATTGAGCTACACAACCCTGTGAAATTCCTTTTACTTATTAGCCCAAGAATCAAGGAAACGTACAAAAAATTGGAACTACGAGAATAAGGACAAATAGAGTTAGTCCACGCTAAAATTTACATTCTAATTTTTAATATTTAGTGTAAACGCAAAGGAAAATGTTCTGAAAAGAAACATGTAAACAAAGAATATAAAAACCTTTGTTTTTCGCCCTCGGCCGTAGCTTCACCCGTCGCTTCCTTTGTGGGGGTGGGCACTTCTTCATCCTGGGGCTCGCCCTTAGCCGCTCCCATCCAAGAACTGACCTGGTTAGTAAGTCCTGAAAACATTTTCACAGCCACTAGCTAGCAACTACACGGTACACAGGCACTCGTCTTACTACGCTGCGACAGATCCGCACATGACACACGCCGACGCGTCTGCAAGGCACCCGTGGAAAGCGTGATCAGCTGAAAAACTAAATGGAACACCGCAATCGACCAGGAGGTTGGAGGAAGTTATCATTGCGCATGAAAACTTGCGCAGCTTGCGCTCTTTCGCAAATTATTTTGATGTATATATACTATATAGATACAAATGTATATGTATTACATATAACATATGTCAGGGTTGTGAGCATAGCCTTTTTTTTTAAATATATAACTGAAACCTTTTAAAAAAACAATATTTAATCAAATATTTCTTGCATTATTTTTAAAGTAATGATTATAAATAAATCAATATTAGTTAAATAATATCTTAATTTAATTTAAATAATATCTTATAAGAATCCAATGCATGAAACGAAACAAGTGATTAATAAAGTTGAATGAGAACTTGAGAAGTGACCATAGACAATTTATTGATAAACTGACACCTGAACTGACAAAAACGTAAAAACTGTGACGTTTTCGTAGGAGTTATTTGTATTATCAGTTTTTTGTTTTTCCTGATGTGATTCAGAAATATTTACTATTTTTTCAATACCCAATGTAATGATTGGCGTCCTAGTGACTTAAATAACTTCTTATTTCGTTACATAGCTGTGACTGTGAACTTTATTGCTAAAATGACAGAGACGCGTCGTTCACAACTCCATCTGGGGAAATGTATTGAAGATTTGGACAAATTACACAATGTACTTGATTTAAAATCCAAAAGAGCCGCTATGTACGTATTCTCAATTTTATATATTAATTATGGTGAGGGCATACGAGATAATCATTAAATTGCTTACAGGTTATGCAAAACGGCACAAAAGCTGTTCGAAACTGCCGAGGAGGCTCGAGAAAAGGGTGACGAAGAATATTCCTATGTACAATATATGAAATATCTTCGGATAGTGGCATTTATAAGCAAGGACAAGGATTATTTGAAAGACAAAACCTATTTCAATAATATGCTTGGCATAAAAAATCCAAACAAGGCATTAGATGCTGCTGAAAAATTAAAAAATAGCTTAATTATTAGGTAACATTCTTTACTGATTGTACTTCCCAATTCAATTTCATTTATAATTTATATAGTATACAGACTCAGATTTATGTTTTAATTTGTTTTTCTAGATATAAGAAGGAAGAAGAACATCAGCGCTTACAAGATATAAAGGAACATGAATTAATGAAGAAGAAAATTGATGAGAATAGGAAGAAAGCAATGGAAACCACTACCATGTTTGAATCAGACCCTTTTGGACTTCCAGGTACAATATAATAATACATTAAAAAAAATAGGTTTCATGCATTAACAAGACTCCACTTTCTGCCTGAATTTGTCATATTTCCTGTTGATTTGCATAAGTGAATCCTGAGAAAAAGTTTACTATTTAACAATTAAATCTAAAAATATGACATAATAAAATAGGAATACAGTACTTAAAATTATTTGTATTGTTTGTTTTGTTTTGGTTAATACTATATATCATACAGCATGAATAAAAAAAATAAAGATAGGATTGAAAAACAAAGTTCAAATGTACTAATAGTTCACTACTGCTTCTAGTTAGCTCTGGCAACATGACGGTTGGGGAATTGATTACTCTGAAAGTGTAAGTTATTTTTATTTCCTCGCTGTGGTAAAAAGACAAAGCATGGTCTTGAGTTTTGCCACTTAATAAGTAAAATCTGGAAAGTTGGTTCCTTTTTGGATTGCATTCCTGAGAGGCATTGACCAACTACTTAAACTCTTTAAATTTTTTGTAGTATGGCAGTATAAGTTAATAAATATGATTATGTAAAGAAGCCATGAATGTGCACCATATCGATATTGAATGTACGGCAATTTAATTTTAAAATGCAGTATTGAGGCATAGTTAAGAAGGGTATAAAAGTTATATAGTTCTTAACTGTGTCTAAAGTGCACAAAGTAATTGTGGTTCAATTCTCACAGTATGTTATATTTGAAAATTTCCTTGCATAATATTTTTTTTTTTCAGCTTAAAAAAAAGCCTGGAATTACTAATTTAAACAAATAATAAATAAATAAACTTTATTGTACAATAAAAAAACTACATACAAGTCAATAAAATTCATATTACTATTACTGCATTTTTTATGTTTTACATAGCGGCTTCACATTTTTTCATACATCAAAGTGTGACAGAAAGAGACAAATCTAATGTTAAGACAATCTATTTCAGTAAAGTTGTCGAAAGATGTAAGTGTTGATTGGCGATATTAACTGCCATGCTTTGTCTTCCAAACCATGGATGTGAAAATAATTTAATTATAATCATTTTTCTGAATGTAAATCAAACTCAAAACCATTACGCTTACAGCTACACACTATTCTACTAATGTCATGACCGTCTCATTTTTACTTTTGATTTTGTTATAATAATTCTTTATTACTGAAACTTTTGATCATCAGTCTACAACCACTTTCTTTTTTTTTAGGTCCTGATGATGTGACAATCAAAAGTGAGCAGCTCTACACAATATTAAAGAGTGGTAAACTGAAAGTGATGATAATGGACGCAAGACCAGGCAAGGATTATATAGAGTCTCATATTAATCACCCAGCTTGTATCAGTGTGCCAGAGGAATGTATTTCACCAGGGTAAGTGCCTTCTCGCTGTTGTCCTCAGATACCATTGTAGGTTTCAATTAGAACCAATACAAATTAAAAAATTCTTATGTGGAATAGTTCATTCATTGACAAAAATAAAAACTACTTCCATGGATTAATATTCCATTGATTTACGATGCCAGTTAAACTTTTGAAACTGAAATAAAAATGTACATTTAAATAAATATTACATTTTCTCGAGTGGGGATCGAACCTGCTAGCAGTCGCGTTTACAGTCACACACTTGAGCCCCTGCGCCACAACTGGCCTTCTGGTTATTTATTTTATTATTAAATATCCAAATAATCTTTACAGACAATCAGCGAATGTTCTAGAAAACAACCTCCCATTACCATCAAAGCCAATATGGGCAGAGAGAGCCTCAATGGACCTGATAGTGATGTTGGACTGGAGCAGTACAGCTGTTATACCTGGGAAGACATTGCATTTGCTGAAGACTATATTACTCAAGGTAAAATATAAAAATTTAGAGGGAAAAAAATTCTGTGATATTCTTCAATTAGGAACTAAAAATACTTTTTTAGAAAACATGTAAATATTTTCCCGCTATATTAAAACAAATTTCAGCACAATATACATTCTCGGTAATAGAATTTGTACAAAATCTATTTGTACTAAATATATGTATATAATTTAAAATGGTTAACCAAAAATATTTTTATTATAAACATGGCCAAATTGGAAATTAAACATTCAATATTGTATTAATATTGTCTTTTTTTTTTTGTTACTATAAGCCATCTTATTGCAAATTGTGTATTGCAATTTATTAGGCATGTTCCACAATATGGTGCAGGTCACTGTTTGTTCTTCTTCCAGTCTAATATTCTATAGAAATATTCTCTCTCTCTTGCTCTTACTCTCTCATGCGTGATTATTATTATTATTATTATTATTATTATTATTATTATTATAGTGTTAATTCTTCCTTATTTACCTTTCTCAGCTTCACGCTGTATCCCGCACACAGCAGGGTAGGCAGAGGGAACCTAGTGTTAAGACACTCCGTTCCCCACTTTCCGCCAATTTCTGAAGGTACACGCAATGTGTTGAGAGGCGGAACTCAACACGCAATGCCTCCTGCATGCCATGCCTGCACTTTCCCCTCGACACCAGAGCGAAAAATGAAAATATAAATGTAAATAGATATTTCATCTTCTCGAGTGGGGATCGAACCCACAACCAGTCCATTTACAGGCACACTTTGTGCCCCTGCGCCACGACTGGCCTCAATTATTTACTCAACTCAACTTATATACCTTCTTTGGTTAAACAAAATACAATGTCGTGTGTTAGTCGGGACGAATAAGGAGTAAGATAAATAAAAAATATACTCTTACGCATATAGGTTTTTTATAGCTTCACGTTGTATCTCGCATATAGCAGGTTCGGTAAAGAGGGAACTTAGTGTCAAAACACTCCGTTTTCCACTCGTCAAATTTTGAAACATTGCGTGTTAATCGGTGAAACTCAACGCCGCGTTCTGTTATTTTACCAGGGCGAGAAAATATTTACTTAATAATATTTCCCTAAATAGAAACTCAACCCTTTGCGTTCAGTCATTCGCTTGTGGCCTATTAATATTTTATATAAAATTAATCCATTATGTCATTCCAGTGGGACGTAAAAGTGCACTATTCCAGACAACCAGTGGCCCTCCATGGAGGGTACGAGGACTGGTTGCTCAAGTACCCCGCCTTCACCACCAACCCTCAAGCCGTACCACCCTCGCAGGAGAGCGACTTGGATGATATTATGTTGGGTAATAAACAAACAAAATTTCTCTTCCCTATATAAAAAATGCAATACAGTTATCTTTATTAATAGAAGTTGTTCGGAAAAGATACATAAGGCGGCGGTAAAAATAAGAAATAAAGGGTCATGGTCCTCATCTATAGCATTTACGACTTCCTTATCCCAAAATCCCTATCGTCCGATACAAATGTATGGGTTGGGTGAAAACTAGAGATGTGTCAACTAGTCCGTAAAGAACGCCGATTATACTGTTTTTTACTGTGTATTCATTTGTCAATAAAATGTATAGTGCTGTCGGCAATATAACTGCCCTGATTCGCGATTGTGTCGAGGCAAAGCGCGGCGTTGAGCTTCGCCACTCAACTCGCAATGCTTCCAGAATTCGGCGGAAAGTGGAAAACAGGAGTATCTTAACACTAGGTTACCTCTGCCTACCCTGCTGTGTGCGGGACCTGATTATTTGATTTTTTTTTATTTTATTCTGACTTTACTAAATGTATCTTCATTTATATACAATTTTAAAAAACCTAAATTCATAATAATTACTTACTATTTTCCAGGTGGCATTGATTATCCTAATTTCTCAGACTTGAGTCCTCCACCGGTGACCGTCAACAGAACTATGAAGCCCGGAGAGCCTCTTATAGACAGAAGTAGTAAGGTTTGTATCAAAATATATATATTTAAATTTAAAAGTAAAAATACATAAGTAAGTAAAAATACATTTTAACATTTTAAATTAAATATTCTTTGTTATTTTGATATATTATAAAATTCCGATTGTTTTAGATAGGGCAGAGGGAACCTAGTCTTAAGACACTTTATTCCTCATTCTCACCTAATTTTCAGGACGTAGTTGAGTGATGAAATTCGATGCCGCTATTTGTTTTTTATAGAGATGCTGTCCCACTGCTCTATATTTTCTGACATTTTTTATATAATTTTTACAAATACAAAAAAATCTTTACACGCTCCGTTTTCACTTTGAATTTCAATACTTTTAAATATTTATTTTATGTTAATAAAATAAAAATTAAATTAAATTAGCTTCACGCTGTATCCCGCACACAGCAGGGTAGGCAGAGGGAACCTAGTGTTAAGACACTCCGTTCCCCACTTTCTGCCGAATTCTGGAGGCATTGCGTGTTGAATGGCAGAACTCAACGCCGCGCTTAACCTCGACACCAGAGCGAAGAAATGGAAATATAAATTTAAGTAAATATTTCATCTCCTCGAGCGGGGATCGAACCCACAACCAGTCGATTTTGCAGTCACACCTTGTGCCGCTGCGCCACGACCGGCCTCTATTTTATGTTAATAAACCTTAAATATCGTATATTATTATATATAATATTAATTATCATATATTGAGGCCAGTCGTAGCGCAGCAGCACGAAGTGTCTGTGACTATAAATCCGACTGGTTGTGGGTTCGATCCCCTCTCGAGGAGATGAAATATTTACTTAAATGTACATTTCCATTTCTTCGCTCTCGTGTCAAGGCTAAGCGCGGCGTTGAGTTCTGCCTTTCAACACGCAACGCCTCCAGAATTCAGCAGAAAGTGGGGAACGGAGTGTCTTAACACTAGGTTCCCTCTGCGTACCCTGTTGTGTGCGGGATACAGCGTGAAGCTGATTTTTTTAGACATTTATGCATTTCAAGTGGGCGAAGGCACGAACGGGTCGTTAGTAAAAAATAAAACTAAGAATAAACAAAAATACTGTTATTTGCAGACCGCCGCAGTTCAGCTTTACGAAGAAAGAGCTAAAGGTATGCAGAACATTCTGGAACAGCAAGAACGTATCGCCGACACGTCATTGACACTAGAAATGCAACGACTCGAAGCTGAACAGGTGATTTATCGATTTTTTTAATATATATTTAAAGATCTGGCTTAAAATTCGAGTAAGTTTCTGAATTAATTGCTTAGTAAAATATTCTAGTTTTTTTTACCTGCTTAATAAAACTTAAGTTTGAAATAAGTTATTCTTAAGTAAGCTGTACTTAAAACAATATTGAATTTATAGAAATGTTTATTTATGTTTGTTTATCAGTGTCAGTTATAAATGTAAGAGTAACTATGATCTATAACAACATAAATATAGATACACAGTATAACTAACATTGTTAATCCATCATGTTATAGTAAAATAATGTTTTCTTGTGCACACAATCATCTACAATCTTTGTGTTGTGCACGTATATCTCAATCCCACTTAAATGATTATATTTAAATTATTTCTATTTCTCCACTCTGGTAAGAGTTTGACAAAGCATTAATTTATATTTGTTAGTGACAAGCAATATTTGAAATATGTTCTAATAATAATGAACTGGTCATAGTTCACTGATATTGTATTAGACATTCCTAAATAAAATAAATAAATTAGCTTCACGCTGTATCCCGCACACAGCAGGGTACGTAGAGGAAAATTCTGGAGGCATTGCGTGTTAAGCTGCAGAATTCAACACCGCGCTTTACCTCGACACTAGAGCGAAGAAATGGAAATATAAATTTAAATAATTTTTTCATCTCTTCGAGTGGGATTCGAACCCACAACCAGTCGGTTTTACATTCACATTTTGTGCCGTTGCGCCACGACTGGCCTCAGATTCCGAAATCTTTTTATATATATATATATAGTTTTTAAAGCATATTGTTGTTATTGTACGGCAGGACTGGGAGAAAGTCCGTCAACAACGGGAAACGGAGCAACGGGACGAGATGCGCTCCGTGTACCAGCTGCGCGAGCACGAGATCATCTCGCAGCTCATGCAGCTCGAGAGCAAGCAGTACGACATGGTGGGTACACACGCATACAGATACACACACACGGACATTTACACTCATGCATGCACTTGCACATGCGATACTAATAAATTACTTTTTGTATATAAATTATATTAATAAGAAATTACAAAGAAATGTACAAGTATTAGCATATGCACTCATATCACTCAAAGAAATGTACAAGTATTAGCATACACAAACACATATACAGTTACGCACTAGCTAACTTAAGACTTACAATGTGTTCATGAACACATTGCACACACAAATTAAATGTTAAAAATATAAAAAATGGTGAAAAGATTATCTCATGTAAATGTTCTCTAAAAATATGTAGATTGCCAGATTTTAAGACTTTTTAAATAAATTTAATCTTGTATATCTACGGAATTATACAAATTGAAACAAAACTTCAATGCTATAAATTAAATACGCGACCTTTAATTTGTAAAGTTAATATAATTAATATTAAAAAAAACTAATAATAACACTTCTACAGGAACAAGAGAACGTATCTCTTCGTGAGCAACTCGAAGAGTACCAGCGGAGAGAGCGAGAAGAAGCAGAGAGATTAGCGGAGACTATTGCCGAAGCTAATGAAGAGACAGTACCTGATGTCGACGTACAAGGTAAATTGATATTTTATCAGGAATCAGTTTTATTTCAATTGGTTCACAAATAAAAAATTTAAATATCAATTTAAAATATTTACTTCTTTTTTCTACAAAATTGCAACATTTTTATTAAATTGGAACTTTAGCTTTCAATATATTGGTACTGTTTTTAAAGTTATATATAATTCAGATTAGTAAATAAATAATAGTGTAGCCGCGAAGCAAGCCAATTAAGCGGGCGAAACTGCATGCGGGTCACTAGTGTATAATAAAAAAACAGTCTCATAATAGAATAATCAACCATCTCATTTCATAGTCATACGTTTTAATATAGTAGCGGAGAAATCCCGTGAACTGGCCCGCGAGGTGGCCGCCAAGCGAGCTCGCATTGCGGCCGTGCGCGCGCGCAGGGACCTGCTCGACCGGCAACGGGAGGCCATGGAGGTGGAGCGGAAGAGGAAGCTGGCGGAGGCCCGGGCCAAGAGGAAACCGGCGGATAAGGTAGAGGGAACCTAGTGTTAAGACTATTATTTAAATGTTTATATTTATCCGTTTTCGAAAGTAACTGTGATGAGACTTAAAGCAAGATTAATAAAGGAGAATGAAACTTTTGGGCCGAAAGAATTGAGATGTGGTCCAAAAAATTACAATTTTTTTTTTATTTTTAGAATAGCAAATAATAAATTAATTGACATTCTGGAAGTGGAGAAAAATGAAAAAAAAATAAGATTTAGATCCTTAATCGATTAAAATCAATCATATTTTAAATCATAGATGTGACAGCTGATTGACAATCACACCTTGTCTAATGATTTTTTGCATTTTTGCTTCTGTTTGTCATCGCAAAATCAGGCCATTAAATAAAAAACATAAAAAAAAACATTTGCTTCTGTCATTACGTTCGTGTCATAACGCATCGACATTTTGAATGTTTTCCCGTTTGTTTGATATTTTCAACGACTACTGTTTTGTTTTTCTCGGATTTTGACTCTGCCTACTTTGTACGACCCTCGCTTCCTCACTGGACTCTGAAATCTTTTGGATCTTACGACCGCCACGCTATGGATATGAATCGCTGTGTAAATTGTGGAATGGCCAATGGACACTGCAATACCCTAGTCCGACGACCTTTAGACGATGAAAACCACCACAACCTGGTTACTTAGAGGTGTGATATAATCCCGACATATAAGCAGGAAAATATATTTCTGTTACATTTTAGTTGACAGCTTTCGTAGAGAAAGGGAAGCTATTGCTATGAAATACTGCAATTGTATTGTAGGAAGACGAATGGTAGGCTTCTGTGCTCATGTTATGAGTATTATATATATAAAGTACCATACCTTAGTTGGGCTAGATACCAAAATAATTTAGTTCCACCTGCACTCTTCTTAGATGACATTTTAATAACAGATAATAGAAGAAGAATAAAATATTCATTAAAATGTGTTTTATTTATAAATAATAAACATTAATGCTTAAACAACTCAGTAATCACATATTTTATAGAAGTTGATATTCAAGAAATTGGTCTGCGAACTTAACCTCACTTTTATCAAATCTCTAATAACTCAGCTCTCATTGATTGCCAAAATTTATATAGTTTTCAGGGAGGGAATGATGTACCTAAATCTATTAAATCATACCATTTTCATATCTTTACATTCTGGGCCCAAAAATGTATGGAATAGTTTCAGTCTCCTTTATTACTCAATTTTGTCAAAAAAAATTAAAACAGATACAGAACAGAAGAACAGAGACAGAGAACTAAATAATATATTATTTGTGCAGGAAGACGATGGCGACTCATATATGGGGTCACCAGCGGACAGTCCTGGAGCCACTGGACTAAATCGATCACAATCCTCGCCTAATATTGCTAAGGTTTGCAATATTAATATTATACCTAAATTATTTGTGTGTTTATAATAACATACACAAGTATAACTTAGAGCTGGTAATTACTTGGTATATTGATAGTTGGTAACTCTCTGTTCTCCACTTAGAGGCCAGTCGTGGCGCAGGAGCACAAAGTGTTACTGTAAAACCGACTGGTTGTGGGTTCGAATCCCACTTGAGGAGATGAAATATTTACTTAAATTTATATTTCCATTTTCTTCGCTCTGGTGTCGAGACAAAGTGCGGCGTTAAGTTCTGCCACTCAACACGCAATGCCTCCAGAATTCGGCTGACAGTGGGGATCAGAGTGTATTAACACTAGGTTCCTTCTGCCTACCCTGCTGTGTGCGGGATACAGCGTGAAGCTGATTTTTTTTCTCTCTCCACTTCTATATATAAGGAAAGTATTCTTTATCGAATCTTCTGATTTTATTTATTTTTGTAAATGTGAAATAACCACATAAATAAAATATATAAGATTTTAAAAGGAAACTAATTAGAAACTACTACTTGATAAAAATGTATGCTAACGGTAAATGGCATTTGGCGATATTTAAAAAACGCAGGCTCCAATTCTACTACGTTTTCTCAAATATTAATTATTTTTTTCCTACAGCAAATATCATCGGATGAAGAAGAAGCCACCACTCCCACGTTCGACCGCAGCACGAAACCAGCTAAAATGGCGCCCTCGTCTGACATGCACCATCGCGACTTTCAGCCTATTTGGGGGGATGTGGTGAGTAACATATGCCTGTCACTTTTTATACTTTTAGGTGTGGGAATTTGAGGGGTTGTGGGAATTTGAAGGGTGACCGTGCCTACCTCCAGAATTTTTAATAATAAAAACTTACTCAAAAATAAATCCATACTCATAAGTAAAGGCTAAAGTAGACACTCCATTAACAGGATTAATTGTTGCGGTAAGTGATGTCATAAGTTTGAAGTGTCGTATTGTTTAGAATTATGCTATTTTTTTATAAATACTTATATTATAAAAAATATATAATTGAAAACTTTGAAAAGTTATAATAGTTTTCTAGGGATTGTACAATAATATGTAAAATTAAAATTCGAATTTAATCTATAAATTAAACAAAAATAAGTTCAATTTATTTTTCAAAAAGCCATAAATATTTTAGCCTTATAAAGATAGTTGATAAATCATCTTAAAATAATTATCTAAATACATGTGTTAAGTTTGAGAACAAGTTAGCTTTTGGGTGTTTTTACATGTCAAGTATTTAATAATTAAGAATATAATGAGAATATAATGAGGCCGGTCGTGGCGCAGCGGCACGAGGTGTGACTGCAAAACCGACTGGTTGTGGGTTCGATCCCCACTCGAGGAGATGAAATATTTACTTAAATTTATATTTCCATTTCTTCGCTCTGGTGTCCAGGTTAAGCGCGGCGTTGAGTTCTGCTACTCAACACGCAATGCCTCCAGAATTCGGCAGAAAGTGGGGAACGGAGTGTCTTAACACTAGGTTCCCTCTGACTACCCTGCTGTGTGCGGGATACAGCGTGAAGCTAAAAAAAAAAAAGAATATAATTATTTTTAACATTTTAAAACTGATTAGGATTCCATGCTAAATAAGAAAATAATTTATGGTATTTATGATTCCGTAATATGGGGTGAATAGAAACATTTTTAGGTTTTTAATTAGATTTTTACAGTGTTCCTGGCTTTAAATATGAGACAATCATATGTTTTGATTATTATATTTATTTCTTTTTACTTTTAGTATTCTCAAATTATATATTGTATATGTACGATGTTATTAAATTTGAAAAAATAAATAAAAATAAATTCATCGATATCCAAATAATAAATAATAATTATTAATAACTAGTAAGTTCTATAGATCTGTTCTATCTATAGAACTTATTACTTATTAATAATTAATATTATCAGCGTATACTTCCATAAAACCATAGATATTTTTTAATATAGTAGCTCCATCAATCGTGACCTATAAAATATATTTTTTTTTTGGCTTCGTCAATAGTGTATAGACATGAAAGGCATCATTTTGAGAACCTATTTTACATTTTTGAGAAATACGTTAAAATAACAACGTATCATATTTCTGCAAAATGTCGTTTGTTTACCAAGGTGTGACGTCAATCGCTTTGATTGACGTTCAACATATCATGGCGGCTTGCCGTATTTTGTAGTATTATTTTTTCTAAATATTAATTTCTAATCTTTTAATAACATTTCTTTAGTTAAATACATAATTTTAGTGATTTTCACTTACTCCTGCCCATTATGTCTTCTTTAGTGCGTTCTAAGCTTAGCCTAAATATAGCGGACAAAAGTACAGATCGACCTAGGAATTTGTACTTATTGAGCCACAAGTTCCTATACAAGTGTAAAGTACCCTTTGCACTCGATCCTTCTTCGACTTTGGGCGCCGCCCGATTGCAAGGGGTTAATATTTTATTGTTAGCATCTTTATAGGTCGAGATCCCATTGCTTAAATTTGTAGGGATCCGTTTTACTAATGAAACTTATATTTAAGAATGATACATGATACTAGAATAGATCACACTAGGCTTGCCTAAAAGAATCCTGCCGCAATCACCTTTAATTAATGTTTTTCGTTACTCGTTTTTGGAGAAAATTACACTCATATGTTTTTTATGTGAATCGCACATCATTTGAAAGAAAATCGCATCCTTATGTTTTGTACCAAATATTAAATTTAAAATTTCTATTAGAACAATTACATTGATAACATTCATGTTTAAATAAATATTGAATTTATATCTCGAAATAATTGCGAATATAATAAACGAAATAAGAATCTTTAAATATGTCCAAATGAGACTTCCGGAATAGATACATCTATATGTATGTATGTATACTTGAAACTAATTAATTGTAAGCTTATTAGCGACTTGTCCGAATTTACTCACGTGTGGAAAAACATGGCTGAACTTAGAAATCGGCCAGTATTTTTTATTTATATGTTTTTGTCCAATATTATATGCTATATACAAAAAAAATAGATAAACAACACTTTGTTGCAATATCCTTATAAATCATTCTAAAATCATAAAATAATATCTGAAAGTCATTTATAAGTAGTTTTAAAACCACTATTTTCTCTTACTTTTACTCACTTTTATGTTTGGTTCATAAACTTAGGTATATACGTATGTAGAATATTTTTTCTGTACCTTTTATACGAGGGGACTTTATTGAGGTCGAGTAAATTGAATTTAGTCCAGACATTTTCGTGTCAATATATAATATTTTAGAAGGTATACGAATAATACAGTATGGTCGACGAGTCGTTGTCGCCATGAGGTTAGGAAAAAAAAATTAAAGTAAGAAAAAAACCTAGTCTAATATGCGCAGTTATATTCACAGGGGCCAGGACTTGCGTACCGTATATGTTTTTCAATTAACACATTTGTATTAAACAATACAAATGTGTTGATTTTGTTGATGTTTTATATATATATTTATAATATTATAAATATAACTTAATTTAGTCAAAAGTTTAACATTCAGAAATTATCCAATTCTGTGCACGTGTTAACGAGATGTGATTTTTGGGAAGTCACATTGTGTGGTGTAAATAGGTATCAAGAATTAAAAATCATATGTTTGCGTATATATTATATTAAAAATGAAATACTTACATTATATTTTTTTGCATAATTCGATTTATACAATTCAAACGAAGATTTAATTTTAAATTGTAAAGTAATCATTTTAAGCCATTACCAATTTAACAAAATTAAAAAATGTAATGCATCTAATAGATTTTGTGAAATAAGTAGTAGTTATAGTCTAGTATAAAAATAATATGTATGTGTATCTACTATTTCTAAATCGAACCTTTTGCTATATGTACGTATGGTTTAGAGCGCCACATATGGGATATTTTTAATTATTTTGATTATGCGATTTTTTATTTTCCTTAATATATAATAGCTTAACAAAAAACGTTAACACAAACAGACAAACGCAGAAACAGTCACTAGTTACATGTAACTGACCGTTAAGCCTACTGGGAATCCCCACAACTGTGCCGTGTGGACACCACGTGTTGCGAAAACTATTCCATGTCACATAATATTGGCCTTACACAAATGTATATAATCTAATAAATTTAGATGTATACTTACTTAATCATAATAATCATGTTTCTATTGTTATATTTCGATTCATAATTCTAACTATCATTTTAAATTCTATTTATATGTTAAATTTCAAATAATTTCAATTTACAAAAAGTATTTATAAAAATATTTCTCTAATAACTATTTCTTGATAAGTTCTAATAAGAGCCCAGTCGTGGCGCAGTGGCACAAAGTGTGACTGTAAAACCGACTGGTTGTGGGTCGAGCCCAACTCGAGGAGATGAAATATTTACTTAAATTTATATTTCCATTTCTTCGCTCTGGTGTCGAGGACAAGCGCGGCGTTGAGTTCTGCCACTCAACACGCAATGCCTCCAGAATCCGGCAAAAAGTGGGAAACGGAATGTCTTAACACTAGGTTCCCTCTGCATATCCTGCAGTGATTTATTCTTCAAAATTCTTCAAAATTTTTTCTTCAAAAATCTTGACACGCTCAGTGTGTACATTCATGACATCTCATGGTGATCTATTGTATATCTCAGGAGCCATCACTAATAATAGTTGTCTACAACAACCCTAAAAACCCTAGCGAAAATTTTAATTAATTCTGTGTATCGCTAGCTTTTCAAAATCTTTATATATTGTTAGTTTATTGTATTGCAATAAAAATTACACCGAGTAGCAATCAAATTTACTAGAACTGCGTCCCGATGTCTATCTATTTGAACAAAATTTCCTTTACTAAATAACTGGCAATGCATATACGGATCAATTAGACTTATAAAGTTAATATTTGCTATAAAATTAAATTAAAAAGTGTAGGGGAACACTAATAGAAGAGGATAGAAACAGAATTTTCCATGCATCCTAAAAGTCTCATCATCATCGAAAACACTACGATCACGGTACGATCACGATCAGGATGGGCCTTCGCCTGGTCCAGAATTTCTTTTTCCACAACGCCCTTTTCCTAAATACCTGATAAATGTCCCATTCTTAATCAACTACTACTACTAACTAGGCCCAGGGTTCTCAGGTCCTCATAGGCTCCGTCCATCAGTCCCTTGGTTTCTTCCACCATCAGGTGTTCCATTTAGCGAGGATTTGTGTATTCTAGTTTCATTCATCCTCTCCAAAGATGCTACCTATCGTAGGCATCCAACTTTGATAGTTTTAATTATATCTGGTTGGTCATACATATGGTTGGCTCTTGATTATACCGGGTTCCCCAAGGGTCATTTTCTTATTTTTACTAAAAATTTACTCGGCGATTGTAATAGGTTCAAAAAAGTTGTTCGTCCTCATTTGTGTATTCTCATTTTCTGCTTGTAAACACAAGCTATCTTGGAATCTTGGTACTATACTGTCTGTCACTAAAGCATCGTAGAGGAAAATGATTTTCTTAATGTTAAATTTTTCGATATTATATTATTTGTGACGATTGAGACCGTCGTGGTGCAGTGGACAGCGTCTAACTGTAAATACGATGGTTGTGTGTCTGATTCCCACTCCCACTGTCTCAAGACTAGTTACCCTCTGTTAAATTAAAATTAAATTCAGGCCAGTCGTCTCACAGAGGCAAACGCGTGTCCAGAATTCGGCAGAAATTGGGAAACGGACGGTTTCCCTCTGCCTAACCTGTTGTGTGCGGGATACAGCGTGAAACTAAAAAAATTAAAATAATTGAGCCATTAATAAAAGATACACAACAATTTCAAAAGTAATTTCTTAATTCGATTAGATCAATTAGAAAATAATTACAGACAAGATAAGAAAAATAAATTAACTAAAGCAATCGGTCTAATGGGTCGATCTAAGCGCCGCGGGCCGCACGACGGCGGTGTACCACAAGGTGTAATGAAAGAAATACCACCACGTTAAACTGTGTGGTGGCACGCGAACTTTTACATTATATTTATATATCGTTTACCATCAATTTTGAACAAGGTTAATATACTAAGGCTATTTATTATCGGAGTTTATATAAAAACTGTAGCTTTTGCACTCCATATTTATAGTTTTACATGTCAATTTCTTTTACACATAAAATTAAAATTTATAAACTTCAAATTCTTTCGTTTTACTTATTAGATTTGCCGTTTCAAATTCAAAATTTCATACTATAAATTTATTCAAATTTCAAAAATAAAATTCATTCCTAGCGCGGCATTCAGTTCCTTAACTTAACCCGCAATGTCGCCAATTGGGGCGTTTATTTTTTTTTTTATATTGCCTTAACCCTAGTTTTTTAACCTTAGTTTTTTGGAATTATCTTAATCCTAGGTTCCCCTCCTACTCTGCTATATGCGGAATACAGGTAAAGCTATAAAAAGAAGTTATTATTAACTATCATATACACTAATCACAATAACATACGAATGGAAAGGAGACTGTGATAGGAAGCATATAATATATCCTTTTTCCTAAGTGTCTAAAGATATATACACCCCGTATAGATAATATGCTAACCTAAGAACTACATCCTCTATCAGTTCCCACTGCCTACTCTGTTATATATGGTCTACAGCATGAAACGAAAAAAAAAGTTATTTGACCATCAATTTAAAGGCCGTTTAATATTGAAGCGCGACTGATTGTGGGTTCGATCCCCGCTCGAGGAAATGAAAATATTTCTTCGCTCTAATGTCGAGGCAAAGCGCAGTGTTTAGTTCTGCCACTCAGCACGCAATGCCTCCAGATTTCGACCGAAAATGGGGAACGGAATATTTTATCATTACTTCACTCTACCTACCCTGCTGTGTCAGGATACAGCGTGAAGCTGATTTGATTTTTTAATTTAATTTATAAATATTTTGACAAAGCTTTGGGCAACGAAATTTTACAAACTTGATAAGCTATAACAAAAGTTCCAAAAGACTACTTCAAATTTCGCTATATTTAAATGTTTATAAAGCATTTCAATATGTCCTTTTTTATAATTCAACATAATTATTTAAAGATCGTTGTGACGCAGTGGGACAGGGTCTGGCTATTAACGCGACGATTGTGGGTTCATTTTCTACTACTAAACTAATTTCATCAGAAAAAAAAGCGCGGTGTAGACTTTTGCCACTCAACAAGAAATGTGTCGAAAATTAGAGGGAACGATATATTCCCTCTTTTTGCGGGAAACAACGTGAAACTAAAAAAAATAAGTCTTCATGTTAAAAATCGGAAGCGGGTAACGTTTTTAAAGAAACACGTTAAAAACACACATCGTCTATATGATTCTAAACTATTTTGAAAGAGATACTATGTAATTGCAATAAGTGATATGTATCACCTACTAACAATACTTCACACTAGTTTCCTTCCAACAGGGGCCGTCACTTACAAGCGAGTGCCCCCGATTGACACAATTCCACTGCTTTTATAGTTATTTTCCACCTAAATCTACCCTCTTTTACACGAGTACGCTAACATTCAAAAATTTATTACTAAATTGCAAACGGTACCCACGCACAAAAACACGGTACATCAAAAGTTGAGCATTTCTTTAGCCAAATTGAGGGTAGAGCATAGAAGGTGCGCCTGCAATGTATAACAAACGTCTATTAAGCCGTGCAGTTCCTTCACTCCGACGATAACCACTCGATACACTTGCGATCGGACTATGTTGACTTAGTGTGACCAGGTTTTATGGGAAAATATGACAGATATGGTCATTAGGCCAACAGACTGACTGACAAAAAAATGCAGAATCCTTTCGCTTTCGTTTTCTTCCTTACTAAATAAAATTAGTAGTAAAAGATAGTAAAAATCCAATGTTAATACTGATTCCAAATTATTGGATGTCTCTAAATTCATAATAAAAAAACCGGTCATGTCAATTTGGATTTTTTTAGCTTCACGCTAAAAAAATCACGCTATCTTTCACATATCAGAATAGGCAGAGGAAGCTTTTTGTGAAAACATTCCGATCCCAGAAAGACCTTTCCCTTTCCAGCGGATTCTGGGCGTATTGCGTGTTGAGTGGCGAAATTCAACGCCGTGGTTTGCCTCGTTGCACAGAGCAAAAAAATTAAAAAATAAATATTTCATTTTCTCAAGTGGGAATCGGACCTACATCCTGTCGTGTCAATTACTGGTCAATTTAGATATTTCTGTTTATTTACTCAAAAGCAATTGTATCCAATTTTGACGCTATCATATTCACCCTACTACCACCCTGTCCACCAACCACCCCGCACTAGACACGTGCCTCAGTTATACTACGACTATCATCACGAATACTCGTCTTCACAACAAAACAAAAAAAATATATATTTTTCATGAAAAAACGTGAAAAAGGATATTGAAAAAATATATAATAAAAAAAGTGCCCAAAACAAATGTTGGCTACAATAATATCAACAATATTCATGATTTATCTGATAGTGCTCATCGTATTGGTGTTTCCCCTATCCAAATATAAAAGTCATCCCTTATAAGTTTTTTTTTTTTCATTTTGACTATAATAGTGAAGCAACGACATTGACGCAAACAGTCTTGTAAAACTTTGAACTGTGGCTGTGAATATTTAAAGACAGTACTCGCCACCCTTGCTACATTTTTTGTTTTTTTTTTTTAATTGTCTACTGTCAAATAGGATTTTGAGTGCAAGTGAATACAAGTTAGATTGAAAAAAAAATCTATAACTAAAACTATAAACGTATAGAATAGATAATATATAAGATATTTAATAAAAAAAAAAAACAAATAATTTCAATACAAACAAAGCAAAAAGGCTTTCCACCATTCTGCGTTACGAACAGAAATGTATACCGTTGGACGCGGCCAATATGGTGCTGAAGGTGAAGGTCAGACTCAAGTACTCGCAGAATCACATCGTGTGGCTGTTCAAGCGTGTGAGTGTTTGTTTATTGTTATCATCATATAAGAATTGAAGGTTGTTAGTAAAGTTGTGAATGTGAATAACGAATATATACAGAAATCAGCATTCTGTTTTTTTTTTTAGGTTGACTTGTCTCGCATTTAGCAGGGTAGGCAGAGGGAACCTAGTGTTAAGTTTAGTAAGTATATTTTGGAGACATTGCATGTGGACTGATGGAACTCAACGCGTTTTGCTTTTTTACCAGAGCGAGAACAAGAAATTATTAAGTAATTCATCCCCTCGAGTGGAGAGGTCAACGTTCCTTTTTGTTTATATTCATTATAGTTCTATTTCATATAGTAAAATATAAATCTTGGGTAATAAACTTCGGCTTGTGGCAAAGCATTTTTACAGTGGTGAAAATAGAGAAATAAAAATATTTGAGATGCCCATTTTAAAATTTGGATGCGCTGAATATTTTGTATATAACTTATTTTTTTAATTATAATTAAAAAAAAATATTGACTGTAGTATTTAATGATTGTCATAAAAAAATATATATATTAGCGTTTGCGTAATAATAAAATTTAGACAGTCGTGACGCAGGGGCATAAAGGTGTGACTGGAACGTGATAGTTGTGGAGTTGACCCCCACTCGAGGGAATTAATTATTATTTATTAATATATTTATTTCTTTGCTCTGGCACCAAGGCAAAAAATCAGCGTTGAATTTACCCATCGACAGGCAATGCCTCGAAAAATTCGGCGGAAAGTGCGGAACGGAGCTTCCTACACTAGGTTCCCTCTGCCTATCCCGCTGCGGGATACTGCGTGAAGCTGATTTTGATTTGATTTATTAATAAAAAAAAATATATAGTAGGAATGACAAAGGTCGCAATGTATTCAATCTAAACGTCACATAAACATGCATGTTGTGAGTGCAACAGAAATCCAATTGTGCGGTAACATAACTATTATTTATTTTATATATATATATATATATATATATATATATATATATATATATATATATATATATATATATATATATATATATATATATATATATATATATATATATGTATATGTATGTAAGTCTTGCGTAAAATGAGAAAACAGTTTAAGCCCATATTATGTAAGACGCACTAGGTAGTAAATAGTAGAGGTAATTACCGACTTAATATTATAAATACGACATGTAATGCTGTGATTTAATTAGCCTCGTGTTTCTATAACTGTTAGATGAATTTTATTTTTTTTTATTATTTTTTTTATTATAGTTTCACGCTCTATCCCGCACATAGAATGGTAGGCAGAGGGAACCTAGTGTTAAAAAACTCCGTCCCCATTAAGCCATTAGCCTCAGAATTCAGTGAAAAATCGATATCACCATTTTTCGCTGAATTCAAAGGCTTTAGCTATTGAGTGGCGGTACTGAACACCGAACTTTGCCTCTTTACCAGAGCCAGAAATTGAAAATAATAAATATATCATTTCCTCCATTCTTGATGATATTCGCAATTGTGGGATGGATATAAAATGGTTTTAAATTCGATTAATGCTCGGGAAGCTATTTTTTTCGATCAAGAATTATATTAAATTAGAAAGAAAAATACTTTCTTAAAATAAAAATACTTTCTTAAAGGAAAAAAATGAGCGTGATTAGAACCAGCGCCTTTTAGAAACTCTGTCCATTAATTACTTTCTTATCGAAATCGAACGTCGAAATTCTAATACTCTCCATATAAATTATTTATGTTGTTAGCAATTAGAGGCACAGGTTCAAATCCAACTGCGTTATTTTTTTCTATAAAAGAATTTCTTTAGTGTGGAATGGTTTCCAGAACTCGGCAGAAAGTGGGGAACGAAGTGTTGTAATATTATTATTCCTTTCCTTTGCCTGCTCCATACGAGATACAAATATAGAGTGAGTTCCACATATAAGTGATGTTACCGCGTATAGTGCATGATATCCATAAGTAAAAAAAAACCGGACAAGCGGCGAGTCAGGCTCGCCAACGTAGGGCTCCGTACAAAAACTTGAGGTCTCGAACTTTTTCTGAAATTCAGGATTAGCTTAGCAACAGCCTATCATCTAATACTAACTGACACTTGAACTAGCGTCTTTAATACCAAATTTTACCCCATTTTAAAGCTATTATTTTTTAAGATTTAACCACAAATGTATTTTTTGTGTCTAGACTAATACTACCTGTACCAGAAGCTAGTTGCCAAATTTCATAATTCTAGATCAACTGGAAGTACTTTATTAATTTTGATTCCCTTTATAGTGTTGGAATACGCGTTTTATGCTACATAAACCGCCATATCTTTTTTTTAAGTAAATGTAGAAATACTTTTTTATTTTCAGGAAATCATGTGGCCTTAGATCTATATCTATCTATTCTATCGATAGGTATATGATTTGTATTTCAATTCAATATCTCTAAGCATTCGTTATAAAAGCTCTTTAAGATATCCTTTTTTTCCTTAAAAAGTACGGAACCCTAAAAATATATATGAATAGAACTAATTAATAATTCAATTTAAACAAAAAACGAATAAGAAATTTATATGTATTTACTCACATTTAATTAATAAGTAATACTTAACAATTTGAAACAATGATAAGGTCCTTTTAACTGTAGTTTTATGGTGCTTCATTTTTTTTATACTTTTATAATTGTTTGAATTGAATCCATCTTCATTTATTTTTTAATTAATTGATGCGTTTTTTTTATTTAATGAATCAGTGCTTCTCAGAATCTGTGCTTTTTTTGTTTGCCTTCTATTAAGGAGGCTGTCGTGGGATATTGGCACGAGGGCCACGATTGGTGTGGCTTTGTGGGTTCGATTCCCACTCCGAAAATTCCGTGGAAAGTTCCGTGGAAATTTAACAAAAACCGCGAAACAAAAACAAATTTGATATTTTTGTTTTTCTTTCATCTTATTATATGAGCTTTTTAATAATTGTTTCTGTATAAACTACGGGATACTAACTACGGGATATACATATATATTTATTTACTCCAATATATTTTAATGATTACATAAATTTAGTTTTAATAAGTTTTGTACGATTACATGTAATTTTTTATATAAAATTAATTTAATATTATGAATTTAGTATAAACTTGGTAACTTATGACATCACTTGCCAGCCATCTATTCATTACTATTAAGAATTTAAAAAGTATTTTATTTCATAAAGATTTTAATAAAATGTCCTCTGTTTAATTTTAATTAATGTCAGTATATATATTTATTCAACATTTTAATTTTAAATATGTCTTATTTTAGTTTGTGAATAAGGGCATAAGTTTTAAATTAAACATTTCCACCACTTAGGCCGTCTACGTTTGATTGCAATTCAAAGGTGCACTGAGCGCTGTTGCACGCACGTCCTTGGGTGACCGCCTTCAGCCGCATTACTTATACCCGCATACAACTCTACATATAAAATGCAAAATTAATTAAAAATACTTTTTTACTTTTTTAATTTTCCTTTTGCGTTTATTTTTTTTTCTTTTGCCTCAAGTTGTAGGCCGAATGAAGCTGGCAGGTTAAGCAGAGGGAACCTGGGAACCTAGTATTAAACCACTCCGTTCCCATTAAAACACGAACGATTGTGATCCTGCTCCACGACTGGTCTATACTTCTATCTATCTTAATAATATTGTCACATTGGTCGCTGGTACATTTCCTAATACAAAACATTTATTTTAGTATAAATTCACAATTCAAAATAAGTTCTTTTAAAAATATAATTAAGAAAATAAATATTTGTTTGTATATTGAATATTATATTTTCTTAATAAAATGTAGTGTTTAAATTAACTAGGTTTTTATATAATAATTCAGCTAGTAGGTACGTATCGTTATATATATATTGTTATTTTAATCTCATTATATAGAAAAGGAAATATTAAAATATCTTATATGTTTTTCAGGGCCGCGGGCTTACAGGACTGAAAAATCTAGGGAACACGTGTTATATGAACTCAATTATACAGTGTCTGAACAACACGGCAATACTCGTCACTTACTTCTGCAATGGACAGTATCTGGAGCACGTTAATAGGTGAAATCAGTTATTTTATTTTTATTTTAAAAAAAAATCACCTTCACATTGTATTCCGCATATAGAAGGGTAGGCAAAGGGAACCTAGTGTTAAGGCACTCGGTTCTCCATTTTCCTCTGAATTTTTCGAGCCATTGCACGTTGTAGGGTACCTTTGATACGTCATCAACTGGAACTATTATCTCGAGGCCGTTGTGGCAAATGGACACAAGCGTATGACTTTACAACGGCCGTGGGTTCGATTCCCACTCAGGAGAATTAATTATTATTTAATCATATTTTCATTTCTTCGCTCCGATACGAAGACAAATCGCGGCGTTGGCGGTGGCCTGCTGTATGTAGGATACAGCGTAAAACTAAAGAAAAAATCTAAATATAAAAATATTATATTGTAACATTTATTTTTGGGCGAAAGTGAAACAACTGAAAAGGCCTACTATATTCTCTCTGCCTTAATTGTAAATATTAAATGTCTCTAATATAATATAAATACAAACTTAGTTATATTTTATGTGTATCTCAGGTCGCACAGCACCCGGGGCGCGATCGCTGAGGAGCTGGCGGCAGTGGTACGCGCGCTGTGGTCGGGCCAGTATCGATTTATAGCTACTAAGGACTTACGTGTGAGTTTTTGAATTTATTCTGTTTTGTATATTGTTGTTTTTGGTTTGTTATTGATGAATTGCAACAAAATTTTCCAGCTTTTTCACGATGTATCCCGCAAGTAATAATTAGGTTTGGCAGAGGTAATTAGTATTATTACACTTCGTTTCTACGCTTGTGCAGAATTTTCCTGGCATTGTGTGTTGTGTGGCGAAACTCGACACCGCGCTTTTTGTTTTACTACCAGAGCGAGGAAATGAAAATATTAATAAATAATCATTAATTTACCTGAGTGGAAATCGAAAATAAAACCTGTCGCGTTTACAGTCAAACCTTTGTGCCCCAGCGCCACGACGGCCTCAACTATACATAAATATGGATATAATCTAGAAAATATGTCTTGATTCTGTCATGTAACTTTTTTATTATTCTATACGTATTGCACATTAGTGTATTAACACAAAAAATGTGGAAATTTACTTCCATGTTTTATATATTTTTTTAATATTTAGTTCAGCTTTTTTTACTTTTTAAGATATAATAATCTTATTTTGTTATCATATATATTAATTACATTATTGTTTTTATACGTACATTTAATACCTATTTTAAGAAAATATTATTTTGATTTTTACAGTAATTTATAAAATTTCATTTAGATCTAAGGTGATAAGCGAGTGTTTATATAATTTTATATTTAACAATTTTACATATTACAATATATACTTTTATAATATTTGTAAGTATTAATATAAACTAGATTGTATACATACATACAGTTAATAAACCGCAACTCCCCCATGTATTGCGGGATAGAATGATAGAATTCACTTTTTATCCATTTGTAAACATTGAATCAGGCTCAGGGGTTCAAGTGTGTGACTGTAATGCGACGGCTGTGGGTTCGATCCCCATTCATGGGAATGTGTTATTATTTATTAATATTTTCTTTTCTTCACTCTGGTGACAAAGCAAAAGCCCGGCGTTTAGTTCCGCCACTCAACGCACAATGCCTCGATAAATTCGGCGGAAAGTGGAGAGAAGAGTGTCTTAATAGTAGGTTCCCTTCGCCTTCCCTGCTATATGCGGGATACGTGAAATTGGTTTGTTTTAATTTATTTATATACTATCGAATAGCCAACACTATCCGCTAAACTAAGAAACTTGTCTATAATATATATATTTTTATATCTACGTATTTATCTATTCTAATTTAAATGATTAAGTTATTGTAATACAATTTCAATGTTTTCTTAAAATGTTGTTTTTTTTTTCTATTCAGAACGAAGTAGGCAAACACCAGCGCGCGTTCCGCGGCAGCGAGCAGCAGGACTCGCATGAGTTCCTCACCATACTGATGGACTGGCTGCATTTGGATCTACAGTTCACTATTAAACCACCGCATAAGGTAAGTGAGATTAGTTATTAATTATATAATTTTAACAAAAAAAACCGACTTTAGCCAGATCCCATAATCAGAACCTAACCGAACTCTCATCAAACTAACTTTGAAATATGTATGTTCTACCTTTCCAATAAAAAAAGTCATTAAAATCGGCTGGCGTATAAAGATCCCGCTAGAGATAAAGATCCTTACCGCGGTAGTCAGAGAGAACGGAGCGTTAAGCGCTACGGTTCGCGGCATAATCATTTGTAAGTATTTCATTCACTAATAATTAAATCGTAAATAAATTGTTTGCCTTTATTAGTTATTTTAAATAACGAATAAAATCTTTTTAAAGGTTATTTATATCATATAGACATTATTTTAACTTAACTTAACTTAGCTTCACGCTTTATCCCTAGCGGGGTAGTCAGAGAGTACGGAGCGCCAAGCGCTACGGTCTCTACATGCCTCTTTCGCCTCGTCCACTGTCATCAACCTCTTCATATGCCCTTATGCTTTTTACGTGACCTTCCTCCAGTATCTTTGATACTGTGTTTTCGAAAGTCAACCGAGGTCTCCCCCTACCTCTCTTACCGCTCACATTTCCATCATAATTTTTTTTTGACATTCTTTCATCACTCATTCGTTCAAGGTGCCCAAACCAGCTGAGCACGTTCTTCTTCATTCTCACTGTGACATCCTCGCTAGTACCTGCCATTCTGTGTACCTCTTCATTGCGGATTCGATCAGCTAAACTGACTCCGCATATCCTACGAAGAGATCACATATCCACAGCATTCATCTTTTTTTCATTCTTCTTCTTGTAATACCCACGTTTCGCTGCCGTCTAACAGCGTCGGTACCAACACTGCATTATGTACGGCCAAGCGCGCAGCTGTGCTGACGTTTCGCCGTCTCATCAATGTAGCTAAGGCTCCGTTAACCGTTACGTGTTACCGGCAGCAATACGCTTTTCCACATCCATCTCGTATCTTCCATCTCTACTGAACATACTTCCCAAGTATATCACTTCATTCACTTGTTCTAATATCTTACCATTTACACTGATCTTGCATTCCGTCCTTTCTTCATCTCTTTTAAAAATCAGAACCTTTGTCTTATTCACATTGAGGCTTAGACCATTATATTCACACCCTTCTTTCAGAGTGGTGACCAATGCCTGCAATTCCCTTTCTAATGATGCAATAAGCACGGCATTATCTGCATCATCTGTTTCATCTCTCAACATTATTTTGAAATTATAATAATCGTATATTTTTCACTCTTATATATAGATATGTATGTATGTATGTATACGAAATAGAAACATTTTGCCCCTTAGTAAAAAGACCACTATATTGATTTGGTTTCTGAAATTTAGTCAATGGAATATGGTACGGCGGCATACAATAAACAGCACCAACTGCAGTTTTTATTACTTGTTTTCATAAATCAATATTTCTATTTTCCCAGTTGTTCGGAATCTACTGAACAGTGTAAAAATCATTGTTATATATTTGCATTTTTTTTTCCAAAAAGCACGTGTGACTCTTTATCTAATGATGGTATGATTACGAAGACTTTGGACTTTATATGTAAGGGAGAGGGGGGCACATTCGAACGATTTTTAAACTTTGTGTCATATCTAAAAATTCTACAGTTTTTAACTTCTTTACTATTTAACAATGCTTAGTCCAACTATTGTGCCACACAATCGTAGCATCATCATGTAGAAAAATATATAAGGTAAAGGTGCAATATCAACTTTAGTAGCAGTAGTCAAAGCTGCCCCCCTTGCGGGGTAGCTTTGAACATATATGGGGCAGTTTTGAACTATCATCGAATTCAATAAAGTTAAAAGGCTTATCAAACTTTTAAGTAACTTTATTAATAAACTTAACATTAGAAACGATGGAGATCAAATATCAGTACCAACTTAAAAAAATAATATACCTAGTTTAATATTGCGATTGTACTAGTACTAGTGTTAAATAACTTTAATATTATTAATAAGCTTTAAAAAACGAACAAACAAAAAAGTAGCTTTGGCTTCCTAGAAGTAATGAACATTATGGGATCAATCATAGAATAAATCTAATATTATGAAAATAAAACCAAATATTTTTTAAATAAACAGCTTACTACCCTAATATGAACTTAGAAAAATTAAATTTAAAGGAAAATATGGATGTAGTATGTGACGTAACCACAACAACTGAAATTGGGGGAAGTAGTCTACGTAAGAAATAAAAATCAGCTTCACGTTTTATCCCGCACACAGCACGGTATGTAGAGGGAACCTAGTGTTAAGACACTCCGTTCCCCACTTTCTGCCGAATTCTGGAGGCATTACGTGTTGAGTAGCAGAACTCAACTAAATAAATTTAAAAAAAAAATTAAAGTAAATATTTCATCTCCTCGAGTGGAGATCGAACCCACAACCAGTCGGTTGTATAGTCACACTTCGTGCCACTGCGCCGTGATTGGCCTCAAGTCTAGTCTACGTAAGACTTTTGAAAAACTAACGTAGCACTTGTCCTCTTTCTCAAGAAAGAAAAAAAATACAAGCTACTTTTTTATTATTCACAGATGATGAGACATTCGCTAAAACGAAGCCTCCAATAATTATTAAGTTGTAGTCTAATTCCATTTCGTAGTCTTCATATGCACAGGTATCAGTATCTTCATTCTCTTCACAGTAAATTGTCACTTCTTCTGATTCCAAATACATTTTTGAGTCGGTTTTTTGTGGAGAAAAGTTAATTGTAGTTTTGTTTTTCTTTCGCGGTATTTTTTTACATATAATAATATTCAAAACTGCCCCCTTTATTTTGTTCAAAGCTGCCTCAGTGGTAATTAAAAAATTACAAACGTTTTTTTTTTAAGTAAATGTTTAAAAATTGTAGTAATTTCTAGTTTATTGCATGATATATGAAACATTCTAACTAAAAGAGGAAAAAATAAAACCATATACCTTGAATTGGATCCCTGCGATCCTTACGCGTTTATTTAAAAATGCATAAAATTTTACTCAAAATCAAACACTCCTCGTAACGGGCTCTCATATATCAGCGGTGACAAGTGACACGTGTGCAGATTAGTGCTGTCACTACTCAAAAAAAATCTACCAAAATTTCTTTTTAAAATAGCTCTGTTAACACAAATTTTCAAAGGTGCCCCTGTTCAAAGCTACCCCCCTCTCCCCTATACATATTAATCGCAGTCTAACCAAACTTTTTTAAACTTCGAGTCTTATAAAAATGATTCGGTGAATCAAGCCACTATCACAAGTTGACAAATTTAAGTTTGCTAATTTTGTTTCAATTTAACTACAAAAATAAAAATTGTAAATATTTTTCTATGAAATACCTATAAATTTTCATTTTCGCATTTTTTCTTTTATTTATATTACAAATTCTTCGTGCCAAAGGATACTGAACCGATTGCATACATTCTAGGGTCCAGAATGTATAGAAAATTATATAATTTAATATATTCAGGTACATCACTCCCTCCCTGAAAATTCTATCAGTTTTGGCAGTCTGAGAGCTAAGTTATAATAGATTAAACATTAAACGGTAAACGTTCAAGTCAAGTTCAAGTTCACAGTACAGTTGACTGTACTGAGTTTCTTGCGCCGGTCTGAGTTTCTTGCGCCGGTTCTTCTCAGGTCTGAGGCATTAACTTTAGTGAACTGGTGGTAAATTATTTGACGTTCAAAAAATAAAGCATGTAACTTCTTATTTTGAATAAAATTATTTGTATTTGAATTTGAACTCTATAAAATAGGTGATTACTGAGAAAAAAAATCGTAAAAAAAACAGCAGTCGTTAAAAATATTAAACAAAGCGAGTGAAGCGAAAAATGCCAAAATCATTAGACAAGGTGTCAATGTCAATCAGCTGTCACATCTGTCATTTAAAATATGATTGATTTTAATCAATTCAAATCGATTTCTTGTTGTTTTTTCAATACACTTAGGCCCTAGATTTATTCCTCTTTTCATAATCGTAGGTCCACGGCAAGTTCCTATGGGCTCGATTACGTTGCGAATTTTATATAAAATACAGGAAAAGTGCATAAATGCTCGTATGTTTTGCTTGTGATTCTTAGAAGCTTATTTTTTACTGTTTTCCAAAAAAACATTTCATGTTGCTTTCAGATTAATGTCTCTACGCAATCTTGAGATTCGAGTAAATAGTCTTGACAGACGGACAACGAATAAAAAACTCGTTATTCGAATCATTTTTATTTGAATAAATAAAATTATTCGTGAATAATTATAGAAACGAATAATTCATTTGTTATTCCAACTTTGCTCAGACGAATGAAATATTTATTTTTATTTCGTCGCATTTATTTGCATTTGGCAAAGCGTGGCTTTGAGTTCCGCCACTTAACACGCAGTGCCTCAACAATTCGGTGGAAAGTGAGGAATGGAAGAGTTTGATTTAGGAACGGAGTATCATAACATTGTTTTCTCAGGTTCCTTCTGTCTACTAAGTGCAATGAAGTTAATGATGATGAAATCAAGTTATATGCTTATAAGAGTATATTAACCTCCCCCAGGAATCTCTAGGCGCCCCGGAGCGCGCGTGGCACGAGTACACCAAGTCGAAGGAGAGCCTGGTGCTGCGGCTGTTCTACGGGCAGATGCGCTCCACGGTGCGCTGCACGGTGTGCCGCGCCAGCTCCCCCACCTACGACTCCTTCTCCAACCTCTCGCTGGAGCTGCCCGCGCACGCGGCGCGCTGCACGCTGGCCGTGAGTACCACTACTGCTCTCCAACTCTGCCAGGAGTCGCTGGAGCACACCAGGTCGCAGGAGAGCCTGGTGCTGCGGCTGTTCTACGGGCAGATTCTAAATAATTCTAATAACTAAACTGACAATTACAACATAATCAAAGCACATATTAATAAAACTATTTATTTTACAGGATTGCCTAAATCTCTATCTAAACGGAGAAACGATACCAGGCTGGAACTGTCCGACGTGCAAAGAAAAACGAGATGCTGTAAAAAAATTAGACATTTCACGTCTCCCACCGGTCCTAGTGATACATTTTAAGAGATTCTATGTTGATCCCAAGGAGTATATGTGTAATTCATATAGGAAAAAACAAACGTATATAGATTTTCCCCTAGAGGATCTGGACATGAGGCAATTCAGTTTGCACTGTCCGGGGAACCCCCTGTACAACTTGTACGCGGTGTCCAACCACTATGGCTCGATGGAGGGCGGTCACTACACTGCGTATTGTAAGAGCAGCGTCTATGGCAAGTGAGTATTGTTTTTTTTTTTGGTTTTCTTAAGGGCCATACTTTAGTGAGATTTTGAAGTTTAAGTTAGAGTACCGTATATCGTATTTTTGAAGACGTCAGGGCCTTGGTGGCGCAGTAGAAAAATTACTACGCCATCAAGAAAGAAAATGAGCAGTCACTTGGTGGAAAGATTATTTCATTTCCTCGCCTGGGTAGTCGAATATCTTGTAAAGGTTTCGCCTTCCTACTTTTTCTATGCTCGAAAAAAAGGATGAAGCTTAATCATATTTAAAAATAAAGAAAAAATATCGTAGTTATCTTTGTAAACACTGTCACATGTAGAGAGATCTATAAATATAGTTGAATATGCCAAAAATACAATTATAAATTAAAGACATACGTGTATTATATATTGTATAATTATTTTATTTCCCCAGATGGTACAAATACGACGACCACCTGGTGACAGAGATACCAACGAGCGAAGTGCGCTCGAGTGCCGCCTACATACTCTTCTACACCTCCTGTACTCGTTCGTGATTACTATAAACACACAGACAAACATACATACATATGTGAAAATACTTAACAAGTTGATGTGGGGATGTTGATATATCTATATATTATTACGTGAAGCAAGAACTGACGGAGGAGTATGACATTCGTCGCAGTTATTGTTTATATAGAGAAAGAGTGCAGAATGTTAATATGTTGTCAAAATAATGCATAAAAATACTTTAAATTAATTAAATAAACATAATAATACACTACTGTATATTTGGCAATATACACTTTTGTATAAGGTGACATACGCGTTGCTATGGCAACGGGGATTTAACGCGTCAATGGGTCCTCTAATATGTATAAAACGGAGTGGCTTAACACTTTGAACTCTCTGCCTATTATATTCTATGCAGGAGGTATAATTGTATACTTGAAATTGGTTTTGAAGTGATTTGTATAGGTTACTAAAGCTATGACGTCACTTGTTGCTTATATCTTTTTTTGGGAAGTCTGATTAGTAATATTGACTTTATTTCTGTGTCCATTTATCAACATTCCTATTGCAAAAGTGTAAAATTACCAACCAATTTCACTTAAGTGTTCTAGAAGTGATAAAAGTGTTTATAATGGCTTTTTTTACTGTTCTATTGACAGTGTTTAAACACCTTGATGTGTACGCAGAGTACATGTCAAATTGTTCAAATTAATATACATGTATATATAAAGTCAAATTTAAAAAAGTGTTTAAGAATTGGTTGCACTTATATTATTTTAAATTTTAATATTTTTTTTAAACTTTCATGTCAGTAACGAACTGATAAATTAATAGTTGCAACTTCTAAGTTCCATTCAGACATCCCAGAAATATCTTTAACTGTCAAAAAGTACATTATTATTTAATTTTGAGAATTAAAATTTATTATAAACAAAACAGAGACCTCTCCCAATAATGTTAAAATATATTTCTTCTGTTGAGATTTCCGTTGAAATATATTTCAGTAATATTCCTAAATAATTGATTATTACGTTTCGTCGTGGTTTAAAACTACATATATTGTTTTGGATTTTTTTTTCGTAAGCAATATTAATAATCGCCTTACATGGTAACACCAGTGACCGTACCTTAAGGAATTGCCAGTTTAAATAATTATAAATGTTAAAAAAAAAAACTTAATTTGTTGTGATTTCATACATATGTACGTCTAACTTAGGTCCATCATCCATTACCTTTAATTTTAATTAGAATTATTGCGCCTTATATTACTATTAATTATTGTATTTATTAAAAATAAACATAACTCGATGCGAGAAAGTTTTAGTAAACCGTTTATTATAACAATTGTATTTTGACTTGGCTCGATAGAAAATATAGCTTAATCGGCTCGAAGGGTTACGAGTTCATATTCAACTACGGTAATATTCTTATACAGAATTTTCAATGACCGATACAAGAATGTTTGAGATTTTTCGATTAGTTATTGTAATATATCGAATGTTGTTTAGTTATTCATTTTGTTTGTTTGTTTCATATAAATATTTTTTTTTTGTTTTATGGATTCTTTCTTTCTTTTTTATTTTATTTAACCTTCTCAATTTCAAATATTTTTAAGTGAAGATGATGATAATAATAATTTTCCCTTAAAAGTTATTCAATATTCTTTTATAATTCTAACACCTGTGTTAGAAGCTGAAGTTGAATAACAAATATAAATTTGAGATTAAATACGATATTTGCTAACATTTAAGTGGAGTGGTCGCTGGATAGAACAAAACATTCTTAAAGGTTTTCATAAAATTAAGCGGCGTTGAGCTCTACCACTCAACACGCAATGCCTCCAGAATTAGGAGGAAAGTGAGGAGCGCAGTGCATTACACTAGATTCCCTCTGTCAAACCTGCTTCATGCGGTATACAACAGTAGGTAATAAAAATAATTAAAAGTTAATTTAATTAACATAACCCATTTTTATTATAAAATCTACAAAAATTACAAGTTTGAATAATACAAACTAAATATCAATACTATATTCTTCCAGATCATTTTTCTTAATTTAAATACATTTTTTTTCTATTGAACTGAACATTTGTAATTAATCTGAGTGACTCATTTCTCCCACTTAAATATTAAAAACCAATTTATTATTTATCATCATCTTCACACAATGTCATGTATGAAGACATTTCATGCAACGTCTTCCTATACCTATCCTATTAACAAATTGTAACATACATACACACATAAATATTTATTTATATTATATATAATACGAGAAATATATAATATTTTTGTATGTAACGTGTATGGCTGTACAAAAGCTTGGCGCATTTGAATTTATAATTTATTTATATTAATATTTTAGCTGTATTTCTAATGTGTGGATATTGTGTTAGAAGAAAGACTGAGTAGAATGTGGTATGGTTAATACAAACTTTCCATTTATATATATTAAAAAAAATTGTCTCTGGTACATGTGATTAATATTGTAAAATTATTGACAGTGTAATTCGGTTCAATTCCCAGTCCGGGAAATGCTTATATTTAAAATGGTTTTTTATTTCCCCTTCTCATTAGATTAAGATCAGTGTCGAGTTGTACCATTGTTCATATTTCACTTAATTCCCTTTGCCTAACTCATACGTAAGAATAAACGAAACTTAAAACAATTTATTACCAAATAAAGATAACATTTCGTTGCTATTTTTTTCAAATTTTGTCTATTTATTGGTAAACGAGTCGTTCATTAAATCACACTTATCGAATATTAGTGCCTCCAGCGAGTAAAGGCGGGCTTCAGGCGAGTATTATCATTTAGTGCCATTTCACATCAATGAAATGAATATTTTGTGTATAAATGTTGTTTGAAACACTGTACATACATACTTAAATTGATAATTATTCTGTATGTAAGACAAACTTTATTAAATTCTTTGTTAATATAATATTGATTGTTTGTTTTTATCCCTAGCAGAGTAGATCCGAATAATAAAAATTGCAGGTTTTTATATTCAAATTCTTATACATTTATATATATGTATAATAAGTTTGAACCATAATATTTGTGCTTATAAAATAAAATAAATCACCTTAACGCTGTATCCCGCACACAGCAGGATAGGCAGAGGGCTACTTAGTGTTCAGACACTCCCCACGATCCCCACTTTCTGCCGGATTCTAGAGGCATTGCGTGTTGAGTGGCAGAACTCAACGCCGCGCTCTGCCTCAACCCCAGAATGAATAAATGGAAATATAAATTTAAATAAATATTTAAGCTCCTCGAGTGGTGATTGAACCCATAACCAGTTGGTTTTACAGTCACAATTTGTACCGCTGCGCCACGACTGGCCTCAAGCTTATAAAATCTAAACATATAGTATAATACATATACTAAATAAGTGAATTTGTTGCAACTTTAGCTTTTAGTTTATGGATGTTGTGATATGATAATGTCATTAGATCATGAAAGTAGATTGGGAAATAAATAATTTTGTAGTATAAGCAGACGAAGCCACAATTGGTACTAAGATTTTGTTGAAGTCATAAATAAACAAAAAAAAAACGATATTATAATATTTTATTTTTTAACTTTAAATCTAGTCGGGGGACAGTTTAATTTGTATTATAATTCTTTAGCTTCATCCAGGAGCTTATAGCAGAGGAGGGCAAGGGAACCTAGTATCAAATCAAGATACTCAATTCTTTGTATCTCAGAAATACGAGACATTGTGTGTCAATTTTTGAGAGAAGTGGTTGAGAAATAAAAATTATACATTTTTTGAAGAATGTCTCTTCAAAAAATGTCCCACTTTACCATAATAACTTCTAATAATCCTTTTTATATTTTCATAAGTGGATATACATTTTGCTCAGCTTATAGTTGTACTTTTGATTGGAATCAAAATTTACTTGAATGGATATAAACATTGCAAAATAATTTCTTTAAGTCCAAGTCAATAAGAAAAATATTAAGATATTTATTATTCTTTTCATAGATTATGCATATATTTCTTAATTATAAGCATATTTTGTATAAGCTTAATCACATTTCAATCTTCATACAATTTTGTTCAGCACCTATTATTTCAATCTCTTTTGACCTTTTGCTGTTCCATTCATCAACATGTTTATATCAATGAACATGTCATCATCACTTTCTTCTTCATCTTCCTCCATGTTATAGTCATCATGATCCACATTTTTAACTGTGAATATAATGTAAAAGATTTATTATTATTAACATAATTCACAATTACTAACAGGTAAATTAGAAGTGAGTTTTATAAATGTAGAATGAGTAAAGTAAAAATATTTATATATTTTCAATCGGTTAAACAACTATTCAAGTGAAGTCTGTCCTTGGGGCTGCCTTTTTTAAAAAAAGACACTACTCTTAATATTTCTGAATAATAAGGTGTTTCTTCTCTATTGATTTAAGAATGTTAACATTAATACTTAGTATAAAAGGATAGAATTTAGATCTTACCGAAACCAGGGCTTGACACTATTAGATTCAGCTCTTCTTCATTACAGAATTCCTCATTTATTTTTACCATTATATCATTAGGTTTACCAACAGTAACATTTTGCATCAAATTAACAGCAGATGTGCTTGCTATACTCTCCTCAGGATCATTCACAGCCAAGTCATTGTCAATAGCATTTTTGTTTTGAGTATTCTTTAACTTAGTCTTTAAACTTTCTAAATGGAGTCGTTCTATCTAAAATAATAAATATAATAATATAAGCAATTAAACGAAAAAAGTGTGATATATTAAAAGACAAAATCAAGATATTTTGGCTTTATTCAAAGAGTAGTTACTAGTTAGCTCTTACTTTCTATAATCGGTATGTCAATATCAACAATCAGTTTATTTTATTAAATTACAGGCTATTATATCTTTATTAATATGTATACAACACCTGCAAACAATTACGTTGAGTTTTAATTTGAACTAAAGTTTCAACGATCCATTTTTCTTCCGCCAGAAGTTGTACTTCTTCAGATATACGATATCCCAATTTTTGATAAACATTTCTATGCGTCATTGTGATATTTAATTAATATTGTATATTAAAATTGTTAATATTACAACTGAAAACTAATATTAATATGAATTCAAAATCATAACAAATAACATATGTATATGTCATTGTCATATATCCATTGACATTGACATATACTCTATAAAGTGTTGACATTTGAAATTTAAAATAAAATGCTATGTTTTAAATTCTTAATAGCTTTTATTTATTAAAGTAGATTTAGTACGGTAAATTAAATAAAAAGTAAATAAAACAATAAAATTAAGCCAACCACCAATTTATTCGGTCGGTTATTAAATTATTAATTTTAAATTATTAGAAACTCTTTTTATACATTTATGTTTTACACAGGACTCAAAATATATTAACAGTTAATTTTGTCATATTTTTTGACTATTCGATAATGATAATTTTTAATTGAGGGTAGATTTAACTTGCAATATAAATGAAATAATTTAGACGCGTTGCATCATTTGTGTACTAGTTCCCGCTTAGTTAACGTTAATTACGCAATGGATTCAGATTCTGAAAATGATTATTCTAGTTCAGAATCAGAAGGAGAATACGATCTGTGCTGTCGTGATTCCGGCTCATGTGGATTATCCAGTTTGCCCTTCGACCCGACATCTCTTGAAAACGTAATTCTCACTATAAGCGATAAGTTTAACTTTCGCATTCTTTTCAACGATACCAGAACAAGAGGCGCTATTCTTGTAACTACAGGCTTAACACTTGCTGGGACGTTGATTGGCAAACATTATGGAGGTAAAGTTGGAGCAGCGGTCGGCGGCGCTGTAGGCGGGGCTTGTGGACTTGGGATTGTTGGTGAGATATGTTATATTTAAGTTTAATATGTTAATTAATCAAATCAGCTTTACGCTGTATCCCGCTTATAGCAGGGTAGGTAGAGGGACCGTAGTATTAAGGTACTCCGTTCCTTTCCGCCGAATTTTTGAGGTATTGCGAGTTGAGCGGCGGAACTCAACGCCGCGTTTTGCTTTGGTACTAGAGCGAAGAAATGAAAATATTAGCAAATAATGATTCATTTCCTCGAGTGAGAATCGAACACAAAAACGTCGCTGTTACAATCGCATGATTGTGCGACCGGGCCACGACATCATAGTAACTTAATCTCTAACTACCCCACAAACGCTATAACAGTATAAATTATTTTTTCAGTTGTATCCATGAGAGACGTATGGCAAGATATTAAAGGGAAACTCGCTGAATTATTCGACATTGTCTACGACTACCTAGCCGGTCTAGGTATCGACGATTATAAAAATGCAGCTAAATTTTTAATGCAAAACAGCGGGAACGGTACACAACTGGCTATGGTCATACTGCAAGTTACATCAGATATTCTTGGAAAACAAATATTATCCAGTTTGACTGCTTAGGTACAGACTTATTTTAATATTGAATTAAATATTTATTTACTGACATTTTTATAGACTACTTATGTGTAGACTGTTTTTACTAGACTAAAAATATAAATAAGATCGGAAGGATCTTATTTCTTATAGACTATATTTTTGACTGTAGACTAATTGTGATATTATGGTATTAGTAGAGTTATTTATTATAAATTGTTAGTAAGTTATTAGTTATAATTTGATCGTACAATCACAATAACTGATCTAATTTGTAACTTTTTGTTGTTTTTTGTTTCTATATGTTTAGTTTTCTTTTCCTTTTCTTAATTATTTTACTTTTTAGTTATATATAATTTCTATTTTTTATCTATTTACTGACCTTTCTACTTTTAATAATTATCACTTTATGTATCAAAATATATAGTTGAAAAATTATTTATATTTACAGATTATTTTTGTTTTATTTATTATTATTTGCATGCTTGGTATTTTAATTGTTTTTATTGAATAATGTATAATTATTTTTTGTATTCAGTTTGTATATTTTAATAAATGTATGTAATAGAATTAATATGATTTTATCAATAAAGTTATTCAGATACCTTATTATAATTTAAATAGTTTTTTACTTATTTTAATTTTAGCACCGGTATCGTTACACTCCGCATTTAATCTAATTCTAATAATATTGTTGTCTGGAAGCCACCGCTTTACGCGTTAAGGCTGCCTTCTTGTTTTGGACCTTTTCTCTTTTAAATATATATAAGTGATTTACCGTATCTACTTGAAAAGAACTATGAGAGAGTATTGTTTGCTGATGACACTTCATTGATTTTCAATATAAAAAGACGACAAATCGTATATGACGATGTAAACAATGCTCTCTAGAAAGTAGTATATTGGTTCAGTGTTATTAACTTACTTTGATTAGTAAAAAAATTAAATGTATGATTTTTAGAACACCTAACACGAAGGTTGTTAAAGCCGATGTACTCTTGAATGGTGAACCCGTAGATCCTGTCGATTCTACGGTATTTCTCGGTATCACCATAGACTCCAAATTACAGTGGGGACCCCATATTGATGGAATGGCGAATAGACTTAGCTCTGCATCTTCCACGGTCAAAAAAATTAAATCATTAACTGACGTAGAAACGGCTCGACTTGTTTACTTCAGTTACTTCCACAGTATTATGTCCTATGGGATTTTACTTTGGGGTAATGCAGCCGGTATTCAACCGATATTTGTCCTGCAGAAGCGAGCTATTCGTGCAATCTATAACTTAGGTCCTAAAGACTCCTTAAGGCAAAAGCTTAAAGTAATTAATATATTGACAGTTGCATTTATTTTTGAAAATGTTATGTATGTTAAAAAAACATGAATAATTTTACCAAAATTGGTAATGTTCATAATATTAACACTAGGAATAGGCTTAATCTTAGTGCACCTGGAACTCGGTTGCGTCGAATCCTCAAGTCTTTTATGGGACAATGGGACGCTTTTACAATAGGATCCCAGAAAACGTCAGAGAATTTTCTATATCACGATTTTAACAAAATTGTGAAATGACGTTTGTGTGTTAAAGGTTATTATCGAATTAATGATTTTGTAAATGATAACATGCCTTGGGAATGAAATGCTCGCTCCAGTCTGTTTCAAGGGTATCATTGTCACAGATAATTAAATATGTATTTGTCAGGCTCTACAATCTTAGTACAACGAAGCTGGAAACTTTTGACGTATAATATTATAAAATTAAGAAGTATGTAGAGTATCGAGGCTTTAGACCATTATAGACAATTTTTTATCTTGTAGCATTATATTTGCATTAGTTGAGACCCACGATTCCAGAGGTCGCTTTAGAATTGAATTTTTCAATTAACGTCAACAGATGTCACTGCAAATTTAATACGAACAATAACAATAACTTATTTTATTAACTTTGTATATTTATAATTATTAATATAAAATTATATCTACCTTAAATAATTTCTTGTTTATCTCATTAATAATTATATATTTTTCGTAATCCGTACTTCACTATCTGTGGTACTCTGAATAACTCTCTACTCTATGGTACTCTGTAGTCTATTTATATAATAAAATAAAATTAGCTTCATAAATAATTATACATTTTAAATTTTAACATATTTGTTGATGCTAGTGTTGCTCGTCGATTTCTGTATTCAAATAGGATATTTTTGTAATAGTTTATTGATTTGGTGGAGTACGAGTACGAGTTGAGCTCAAGGTCCTCGGGTAAATTAATTTGACTATTACTGTATACAACTTTGTTTGTTGTTGAATTTGTACTCGTTGCTTGTGCTGTATGATATTGTTTGTTTCGGCAAGATTTTTTAGGGCACAAAATAATATCTTCTCACAAACATTGCATAAAGAAAACCCTGGCTACGTTAAGTTTGGAATCAGTCAAATACCATTATATTAGATTAGACTGATTCCAAACTTAACGGAAAGCCATGTGAATCCTGACAAAATTAACAAAATGAAGGTTAAGTTTGCAGATAACAATTACTAGTGCTTTAATACATTTTTTTAGAGTCTTAATTTTTAATATAATATTAATTGTTTGTTAATTTCATTTAACTATAATTCAATAATTAAAAACTATAACAGCTTTAAACACCTGTATCTCTGTACACAGCATGGGAGGTAAGAGGAACCCAGTGTTAAGACAATTCATTCCCCATTTCCCACTGAATTCAATAATTCATTTTTACTATTGAATTTAAGAATACTATTGTTCTATCAATTCGCCGAAGAGAATTTATAGAACAATAGTAAAATTCTTAAAGAAACTGTTTAAAAAGTTGAAGAACATGTTATAATACTTTTTTTATAATCAAGTTATATGATACTTTGCTAAATAAAAATGTAAATATATATATTAAGAACATATCATTTGTGAGCCAACACATAATGACAGAAGTAAAAATCGAATATGGAATATCATAGTTTATCCCATTCTTAATCATGTGAAGTTTAAATTATTAACATCGTTTTCAGATAAAGGAATTCTACTGGCAGAATGTAAGCAAATGGCTGGCTTTATATAATTTTTGGACAATGTTTTTGACTACATAAATGACAACATTTTAATGCGAAACCATTGCTTGGTCCAGCCACACCCAAGTCTGTGCACAATAATATATGGACAGAGGCAAAAATTATATTTAATTCAACGAAATATTTGTCAAGCAGAGGAAAAGTATAATCTGTTCCCACTGTGTCAAATTGGGTGTGGACCCTGAATGGAATTCAAACATTATTAAAAAAATTAAAGCTTGAGTACAACATAAACTCAGTTTGGTTGCAACACCTAAATCAAGATCCCCATGAAAATTTTTTTAGTGCAGTAAGAAGTCAGAGGTGTCACAACAACAACCATACTTGTGATCAGTTTGAGTCAACATTTGCAACACTGAATAAATAATTTAAACAGTGTTCACATCCTAGGAGAAAACTGTGAAAATTAACATTGCAAGTCATTACATGATCTCATCATCGGTCGAAGTTACATAGTTTCTCTATTGTCATTGATGACAATAGTGAAACTATGTAACTTCTGTAAACTTTGTCTTCGACTTCTGTAAACTATGTCTTCGACCTGCACATTGGATTTTAAATCTATATTTAATTATGCAATGACACCTTTGGAGGTGAAAGAAACCGATACTCGTATATTATAGCACCTCTGTAGTATATGTGTGGATATTTAAAAAAAAAACTAACATTTTTAAATCATGCAGTCAATATACAAGTAATTTATATTCCAAAGATGAAATTGAATATATACAATATAGAGAATATGCAGGTCGATGGTGGGTTTGCACTCCCAGCAAAGAATTTATTTAATTAATTTCAAATATCCAAGATGTGTTTAATCAAATAGTTAAACAAAATTTAGAAAAAAGAAATAATCAAAATTACAATATCTATATTAATTGATTTTCATTGTATTTAATGTGTTTTACATAAAATAAATTAGTTGATTATATATATTGTGATTTGTTGTTTGATGTTTAACTATTGTAAAAATATCAGTAGGATATTGGCTGGGAGAAAGCAAATTGATGATGATAGTGATAAATTCCAAACGAATGCAAAGAAATTCAATAAATGTCTTAATAGACACCTAGTGTGACTTAAGACATCTATACTCTTATGTTATTTGATGATGACAAAATTATAAGTTCAATAATATACTATATAATCAATTGATTTTTACTAAAGTGTATACTTTAATAAAAAACAATTGATTATACACATATGGTATTTAATTTTTATAAAATGGCTAATGTCTCGGAAACGGTAAAATTTCAGTGCATACTATATGGGGTTAAAATAATTGGAAATATCATGCTATATATATATATATATAATATATATATATATATATATATATATATATATATATATATATATATATTGAATCGTAATTATTTAAAATAATTTTATTGAATAAAATGTAAAAAAAATATTTACATACTGTGATGTAGGCGACGGTCAAATATCATTTTGCCTCCGAATAATATTATATTACCCTAAAATCTATTGTATAAATGTGTGATTCAATAAAATAAATAAATTGGAGATGTATTTTATTTTCGTATACTGTTTCTACATCTAATATGTGCAAAATATGTACGTAAAAGTATATATATATATATATATATGACGGTATATATAGTAGCATACACAGTTATATATATACATATATGTATATAACTTTTTTATATAGTTGATACTTAGACGTATAGATGGTGTTGATTCATGTTACCCCTTTTGATGCCGAAGTTTGGTCTCTATTATAGTATATAGAATGTACTCTGTGGTATTTGTATAAAATAGATTTAAAAAAAATAGGACCCGCTGAGTTTCTTGCGCCGGTTCTTCTCAGGTCTGAGGCATTAATTTTAGTGAACTGGTGGTAAATTATTTGACGTTCAAAAAATTAAGCATACAATTACTTTTATTTTCAATAAAATTATTTAAATTTGTTGTTATAGATTATCTTATGTTTGTACGTGAAATTTATTTATTATTATTAACAAAATCATTAAATGGCCTAAGCTGAATAAAGGAACGTCTTTTGTATAGAAGTTGACATTTGGCAATTGACATTGACATAACGTTAACAAACAGTGTATTTATAGTTGTTATTTGCATTTTACTTTATTTTTTATTGTAGCATTTCAAGTTTTTTGGTAGAAAACAAAAAATTACACACGGAAATTCACTACAGCTTCCATATAGTATTTCCTGTTTTGTTTCAAAACGTTTCTGTATAAATTATAATTTGGCTGTTTTCCCATTTTCGCATACGTAATTTAGTGTTTTCTCTAAACAAGTGTAATTGACTAATACATCATTTATAGAAATAAATATTTTTTACAAAAATGACTATGATGTTAGCACAATCACATATGCCAACCGAGTTGAGCCTAAATCTTAGAGAAATAGAGCTGACTATTTTGAAATTGGGTGAGTAAAATTTTCTAGAAAGTGTTCGTTATTCAAAATAACGAATAGATAGAGAACACATTACAATTTTTTTCCTTATACTAGTTTTTATGGTTGCTAAAAAGAAATGTTAATATATCTTTTTTAATGTTATATTAACATAAAAGAATAAAGATATTACTTTATTTTAGTAATTATTATTTATTTTATTTATATTACCAACATTTATTAGTAAATAAATGTTTCTAATGTAAAATATCTTAAAACTTTTTAATTTATCTACTTTTTAGTTGACTTATTCGACATAAAAATAGTATGGGACCAAAATGCAGCAATATTAACTGGCACATTTGCTCTTGTCGGAGGATTTGTGGGAGGATATGCTGGTGGTAGAATGGGAGCAGCACTTGGAGCTGGGATTGGAGGAGCAGCTGGATATGGAGTATCTAGTGAGTATAAGATTTTTTATTTTATAAAGAACTAGCAACCCAAACACATTTCTCATGTCAGAAGTTTTTGCGAACACTCCTCTTAAAACCATGCCCAGTATCAGCCAGTATTACAATCATCTTTGAAGCAAGGCCAAGTTGCAAAAAAGCAAAACTGGGGGTCATTAGCAGAGTGAGCTCTCCAAAATGCTGATTGGCCCTGTATGGTGCCCAGGTTCATCTATATCTACCTTAAAGGCCAGCTTGCACCCATTACTCCTCTGTTGTTACACAGCAGTGTGGATGGTTGTAATCACTGACCACAAGGTTCGTGCACTTGTTTGGCTAGTAGGTATTTTCCATAAAAATAAAAACAAAATTAAAACTTATTGTTATTATATTATTAACACCATTGCAGCTCAGAGAATAAACTCTCTGCATTTGCACAATCAGACATGATGGTTGTGAATGTGAATAGAAATGATCCTCACTTGGAGAAATCCTTGTTTTAATTATGTTCATTTAACTGATCTGGCAAAATAAGACACAGCATTGGTTTATGCCTCTCAACCTAGAAAATTGTTAAATAACATAGTAAAAAATACATTAGCTCATTTCTAAGAATGCATGATTTAAATGGCTAGATGCTATTGATGCTTGTATCATCTCCAAGAGGTTAAGGATTGACCCCTGTTATGATAAAAATGTTATACATTTCTTAATATTATTCTTTTCTAAGTATGTAAAAAAATGTTATAATATACATTAATTATTTTGTCTCCTACAGCTGTGGTGTCACTTCGTGAGATTTGGTCCTTCATCAAAGAGCAATTGACCGAGCTGTACTACATAGTCTTCAATTATTTAAGACGATTGGATCCCGTAGATTGTATTCGGGCTATAGAACTGTTACTGCGTTGCTCGTCTAGTAAAACAGAACTTGTACTTACTATTTTAGATTTTGTTGCGCATAAGTTAGGTAAACAGGTGTTTTCAACGTTAACAGTGGCTTAAAATAGTTAAAAAAAAACTTAAAGCACCAAAGATTATGATATGGATATGGATTTTTCTTAGTTTCTAGCAAGTAGTGTAATGCACATATTACTTTTAAATAATAAATGTTTCTTGAAAGAAATTAAAGTCCACTCTAAACAATAAAATCAGTTTATCGGCTTATATTAGCGATCAAAAATTTCATTCTAAATTTATATTAGAATATGACAAAAGTATTACTTACTAAATATGCCTGGTTTAGGAATAATGTCTGTGATCTTAGCCTTAAAGAAGATTGAGATATTTGACGATTTTTCTTTTATAATAAAAATTGTAGTGCCTTCAATATATCGAAATATATTGTCTAAATGTTTACAAATTAAAATATAAATTTTAAATATCAATTATAACATTATTATAATTATATATTATATCTATATATAGATATACAAGGCACTGTAATTATAGAATTGAGGTGAATGTTTATTTATTTTATTATATTGATATTTTCTTAGCTTCCTGCTGTAGTTTCTAGCTTTATATGGCAAGGAAGGCAAATGGAACATAGTATTAGCACTCTGTTCCCCAAACACCGTTCTATTTTCGAGACATTGTATACTGAGCAATATATTGCTTTGTCTTGTTATCAGAGCGAGGAATTGTAATTCACTGGTTCCCTCTAAAAGAACTCGAACCTACAAACGTCGTCTTTACAGTCATACGCTGCGCCATGACGCAACCTTCCTTCACGGCTGCGGTTCCTTGTTATGTTGAAAATTACAAATAGGTACTATCGTTTCATTTTTCTACTTTTTAAAGAATATTTATCAATTCGATATTCTCTTTGAGTTTTGGTAAATGGAGAACGAAGCGGTTGATTAGTTTTATTTTGCCTAGTTCCTAAAATATGAAATTATTAAAAATATATATATTGTAAATAAAAAGGGTAAAAGGTAAAAAAATATGTTCGATTTCATTAAATATAATATTAAGATATTTTACACCTTTAGGAATAAATCTGAGTGTTTTTTTAGTATTTTTAGTTTATTTAAATTTAATCTTAACATTCAATGTCTCGTATTCGGACTGCAGAGAATGGAGTGATCAAGACACTAGATTCTCTTAAAAATTTTGCGAATCCTGCTGTATGCAGGATAAAGCGTGAAGTTGATGTTTGTAATTTTTTTTTTTATTACAGTTGCGATACTATATTTTACTTATAAATAGTTTTTTAATCTGTAATTGTGTGATTTTTTTTTTAATTTTTGATAAATTATATAAGTGGTTGCGTTTTTATACTATTTTTTCTAGTTCTTGTGGTGTTTTGTATTTTTTTTGCTCAAATAGACTAGGTAGTGGTAATTAAATATATTGAATAAAGCTTATTTTCATAAACCTACTTCTTTTTTTTACTATCCTTTATTAACCAAATTAATAACTCAAGTGCTTACTTTTTAGCAATATCATTAAAGTCATAGAATTAATTTCTATTTAAAAAATTTAAATATTATTTTTATCTAAAAATATTTTTTTAACAATGATATACAACATTTTTTATTAAGTAAATTTATTCGTGGATTATAAATTACGAGACAGATTCCTCGCAGCGTTATATATGAGGATTGCTTTTTTTATTTCTTAAGCTATTTAATTTTTTCGCTTTGTATAGAAAAAGGATTTATTAAATAAATACACCAATTAATTCATACATTTATTTCACAATAAGGAACACTGGCGATCTATCACATTCTAAAAGGCGTTTACATTTTGTAGATGTCTTTTTATATAAATAATTTAAAATGTTATTAACAGAAGCTACATTCAAATGTTTTAATAGACAGAAATCATTGATTTTGATTTCTGTTACATATAATACATATTTATACAGTTCGATCTGAACACTGTCATAATACAATAAAAAAAATAAAAACTAAAACAAAATATGAGATAAATAAAAAAAATTACAATACATAACCATTTCATTAGACATTTACAAATTCAATGTCGAATACATATTACAATAGGTTTAAATTTTCTCACTAACCATCAAATAAACAATAAATAAATTTAGTATATCTAATAGGAATGTCCAAAATAGGTGCAGAATGAAGTTTTACATTTGTATAAGATCAGTATGAACCGAAACAAATCTGTGCTTTTCTTGTTTAGCCGAAAATAATTAAATATAAAATAAATGGTGAAACAAAAGCCGTTATTAAATTTACAAGCATTTAGTAATAGCAAGGTTTACAGAGGGAACTTGGGAACCTAGTATTAAGACACTTCGCTCCCTCACTGTCTGTCGAATTATGGAGGCATTGCGTGTTGAGTTGCGGAACTCAACGCCGCACTTTGCCTCTATACTCTGATTAGAACAAAGGAAAATACTTTTTATTCACTCGAGTGTTTACAGTCACACGCTTGTGCCAAACAGGGAAATACTTTTAAATTTAAAGAGATTATACAAATGACTTATGGAAATTTCACGTTTCCGAATGTTTAAGAAAATAATATAATTATCTTTAATTTTTTATGCTTTTCTTTTAATATTTCTCGAATATATTTCTTTTTTTTCCAATCTATATAAGTAATTCATACAAATGTAAAACTTTTACATAGTGAAAATTATTAGTCTATTTTAAATCCTACAACACTTATTTTTTAGCTCTAAAATAATAAACAAAACTGTGACAGAGTAAATATAAACTACAACTACAAACTTACTTTAAACTAAAAAAGTAACATTGTCCTTCAATAGAAAATTCTTTAAAAAAAAAGATACCACAAACCAATAAATAAAAATAAATAAATTGAAGACATACATGAATAAAGGTGTTGTCGCAAAAAAATATGTATACTTTATTGTCAAAACTTCAACACACTATAATATAGCACTAGAAAGTTAAACATTTTTTTTACTTTAACAAATTGGTTAATGTTCATAAATTCTTTACTACTTTTAAGAACATATAATTATTGCATTATATGCATGCATATAGCATTTAAAAGTAATAATCACAGTGGCTGAATGCAAAGGCGATGGTTGTAGGTTCGATTCTTTATTGTGGGAATGAACAAATTTCGACGGGACGGAATGTCTCGTCACTAGGTTTCCTCTTTCTACCCTATAAGTGGAATACAACGTGAAAATAAAAATAAAGAAATAAATTAAATCACCTCTATCCATGTATTCAATTATTGTAAAGCAAACAGTCTACACTATTACTAATATTATTTTTCATATCAAGCAATAACCGGAATCGAACTCGCGACTCCTCGAGTACTCTTTTGTACTATTTGGTTACAATAAATAATTTAGATTTTTATAATAATATAAGCATTCTAAGTATTGTCGTTTACAACCTACTTTCTAAGTTTAGCAGATCTATGTTTTATTTGTTTAATCTATTCTATTTATTATCTATGTACTCACCGTATTTTGTCTATAGAACAGAGAGAAATTAAGAGATTGTTTTAATTTAATTCATATTTTAATATAAAATAAATATTTGTGATCATTTCATTTTCCCGAGTGGGTAAAAATCTTTGTGATTTATTACTTCATGTTCAATTTTCCAAGTTTATTTATTGGAATAACATACAATATATGTCCTTTTAAATAGGCATCCATATTTTAAATATAAACATTTTTTTTTATTTTTAGAGTTGACTTTTTGTTTTGTCTTTCCCATTATATTATTGAATAAATATTATTTTTTACAAAGTAAAAACGTCAAATGAGTTATGACGATGTCATTGTTTATTTTAAAATAATTTTCTTTTTACTTGAACTTCGTGAACACGTCAAGAAACTATATATATATTTTTTAAAACGGCCTCAATAATTTTTAGCTTTCATCTAAATTTAGATTAATCCTATCTTTTTATTTTTATTTTACCAAACAAAATTTTAAGTAAAAGCCAGGTACATTAAATTGTTTTTATAATAATAACAATTTTGTATTAAGAAATAAATATAACAATAAATTAATGTATGTTTTTTAAGATAAAATTTTTGCTAAATTTCTTTAAAACAATAATTGAAACTCTAATTTTAATTTTCAACATAAATAAAACAAAAAAAACTCTACTTTTAAAAAAATGAATGGAAAATTATAGCATAATAGAATAAATATCCTATAGTACGAATAGGCTACGACAATAATAAAAAATGTAAGACATTAATATATGTGAGTACTGTGGACACTTGTAAGGGGTTTTTTGGTAGTGTTTAATTGTACTCAGAGGCACTTATGCAGGGACAATCGGTATATGAGTGTACCGTATATATGGTGTCGTAGTCTGTTCCTACCCTAATATATTGGAAAACTTAAACTTTTATATGTTTTCTAAATTATTTTTCCTTACCTTAAATGTGGAACAAATCATAAAATTTTTAGAGAGATTTGTCTAGTTAAATATATAAGATAAAAATTATGTATTGAGTTTATAATTTATTTAGAATTTGTAAATAAAATAAATTAGAAGATTAGAGAGAAGGAAAAGAGAGTAAGCGAAAGCGCAAGAGAGACAGTAAATGACAGTTGATTGTCAAAGATTAAAAAAAGCTAATTGTTTTTTTGAAGTATTATTTTTGTCCAAAAAGGAAAGAAAATATTATTATTAATTTTTCTTTTCCAAAAAAAAAATATAAAATAATTTATCAATAATTTATCTTTTCTTTTGCGAATGATGATTTAATATTTTTGTGTGTGTTATAATGTCTTTAAAAAAAATCAATGCTTTTACAAATATGAATAAATGTTATTGTGTCTACGACTTTAAGTAAGATGAAAAACAATACATATAATTAAAAGTATATAATAATAAGTTAAAATATTTGCTTCTATATAAAAAAATAATTTGAAAAGTAAAAAAATATATTTAAAAAGTCACTGGTATATTTGACGTAACGGAAATAAAGCAAAAGAGTAAAGAAGAAGAAAAAAAAAGCAAAGCAGCATAAAAACTAAAAATCATTACAATTTAAATAATCGAGAGTCAAATCCAATATGGAATTGGAATACTTATATAACAATAAAGACATTAAAATTATAATTTTATGATATCGATTTTTAAATAATTATATTATATTGGTTGATATAACTTGTCACGTCATGAAAAGTTATATACTACTACATAATAGAATTATGTATATAGATATTTTTTTAGATATGTTTGTGTTTATGTACGATATTTGTTTGTGTGTTTGTTAGAATATTTATAATTTCTAATTTACTGGTCATCCATAGCGCTTTTGAGTTCCATAGCCAATTTGTAGCCGAGCTCCGGTCGACGGTCGCGACCTTCCACCATAGCTAATACCTGAAATTTAAATTATTTTACATACATTATTAACATGAAAAAATATATTTTTCCGTATACCGTATGTGTAGTATGGAATATTTTTGAAGAAAATGTATAAAAGTATGAAAGTAGCGGGATTTGAACCCGTGCCCCTCTGAAACCGTCCAATCAATGTGACCACAACGCTCAAAAGTTCTTGTACTAACGCTATTTTTATATTAGCATCTCTGTAGCGACGGTTTTTTACAAATTCTGCTATCCGGAGATAATTGCTTAGTATTTCAATGTTATTTGGCAAGAGAAAAAAATATGAAAATCAGCTTCACACTGTATTCCCCACATTTTTCAAATCATACGCTTATTAAAATACTTTTATTTTCTAAGTAAGCATAGATAACCTACTGTAAAGACACTCTATTCTCCTTTTTTAACTAATTTTAACGCTGGACGTTGTATGTTACCAAGTGGTGAAATGAAAATAATTTTAATATAACAAAGTTTCGTAAAGTGAAGAGGTGTCTTAATACTACGGATTGTTTTAACACTACGTTCCCTCTGTTTAGGAGAAGGTAAAAAAATAACTACTTCAAATTCGGAATATGTTCAATTTAGTGTATATTTTAGAGTATTTTTTTATCGCAGACAACAACGACATCGTTTTAAATAACAAACACACTAAAGTATTCAAATTTGAATTTGTAACAAAACTACTATTTTAAATAATAATCACAAAACAATATAAATGTGGAATTCACAATATGCGTAAAATATGCTCAATTAATAATTATTTTAGTTTTATAACATGGAAATAAAGAAAATAGGGCAGCGGTTATATCACTAAAATAAAGAGAAAATATTATTTGTCAAAAACACCATTTTTAGAAATTTTTAATCGGAAATTGATAATAAAATTTCAATAAAGTTTTGTAACTGAAACGTGGGCATTACAAAAGAAGAACGAAAAAAAAGATAAATATAAAGAAATGTGATCTCTTCGTATGATATCAGAAGTCCGATTAGCTGATCGAATCCGCAAAGAAGAGATACACAGAACGGCAGGTACCAGCGAGGATGTCACGGTGAGGATGAAGAAGAACGTGCTCAGCTAGTTCAGGCACGTCGAACGAAAGAATGGCAAAATAGATTTACCTTAGGGCAGATCTCAGTTGACCTTTGAAAAACATCTTAATAATATACATAGAAAACGTCTAAAAAAGAATCTTCTCTTCCTAAGTTTGGAATATACTTTAAAAATGTAAAAAAAAACATATGTTAACCTGATGAGAGTCTATGATGACCCCGTTGTTGTTGACGATGCTGTTCTTGGTGGCCTCGATGTCGGCGAGGTCCACGCCGCGGCTCGCGTCGTCGATGAGCACCGCCCTGTAGCCGATGGCGAGGGCGTCGGCGATTGTTGCTCCTGGAAGTTCATACAAATTAGATAATAATGAGGCCAGCCGTGGCGCGAGATGAGTTGTGGGTTCGATTACCACTCGAGGAAATTAAATATTTCATATTTTTAATTCTACGCTCTGGTGTTGAGGCAAAGCGCAGGGTTTAGTTCCGACACTCTATACACAAAACCAAAAGTGGGGGACGAAAGTGTCTGAATGGAGAACGGGCGATCTTAACACTAGGTTCCCGAGGTCAATGTACTTACTCGGCTATGTGCGAAATACTGCGAACAACTGAAACTATAGATATTTTCATATGCTTTTTTGTTCCGTAAAGGACATATGTGAAAATACCTCCAGAATTTGAAAGGTAGAGAACGGAAGTATCTTAAGACTAGGTTCCCAGATTCCCTCTGCCTAACATACTATGTGCGGGATACAGCGTGATAACAAAAAAACGTTACTTACCAACGCAGACGTCGTAAGCAAGTCCACATATAAATATATCGGTGGCGCCCCTCAGACGCAGTTGGTTGCAAAGACTGGTGTCTGTCAGTTTCTTATTGTCCCAGAATACGGAGTACGAATCCACTTCGGGGTTGGTGCCCTTGTACACTTTTACCGCGTGGTCTACGATCTGTTAAATTTATATGTGTATATATTTGTTTTATTTGGTTATTTTCACACAAAAAATTTAATTAATTTTTATATCCGAGAGGCTGTCGTAGCAAAGTGGAACGTGTGACGGTTGTGGATTTGATTACTACTCGAACAATAGAATTATTTAATATTTATATTTTCTTCGCTCTGGCTGATACCAAAAATTAAAATATTAAGCAATAAGTCAAAGCACGTTGTTGAATTCCGCTATTTCAACACGCATGACGCAATCTTTAGAAAGTTGGTACAAAAAGAAGCTATAGATGCTACGTAACTTAACGCAAAAAATATTAACAAGAAAAAACGTTTAAACCAACCTTCAGATCCTTATGCAGCTCCGCGCCCCAAGTGTCCTGCACGCAGTGCCGCGGCCACAGCCGCTGCTTCATGGGCGGAGGGCCCGCGAACATCACCGTGTCGTAGGCCTGCGCCTTGTCCGCCGACACCTGGCGGACGGAGTGTTGAGTCACTACGATTTCTTACTTACTTTTAAATGTTTATGAAAGATATCGGATGAAGATTTAGGGGTAACGAGTCATTGCGCCACTCAACACGCAATGCATCGAAAACTCGGTGGAAAATGGGGAACTGGTGTGTTTTTATGGAAACGGAATGTCTTAACACTATTTTTCCAGGTTCCCTCTGCTTACCCTGCTATGTGCTTCAAGAAAAAAACGGTAGGTATTCGATAATTTTGTCGACATTTAAAATGTTCACTACCATCATAAGACTAAATTCATCAAATAAGACCGCCTTGGGACGCTCTGTGTTTATTTTTTTGTTTTTCCTCTGTATCGGCATCATATACATGTATAGCACTATCTTTACAGTTATTGTCTTTATGACAGTAGAAGCACAAAATCAGGTATGGTAGAAAAAAAATATTTATAATTCTCATCATAATATTTCTTGGTTCGTTTTGTACAGAATTTGAACCTGCTACGTGTTTGGATAGTAAGTACTGATAATGTGAATTAGCAAGTCAAGATATTAATGCAGTCATACAAAGATTAATAATTAATGAAATAATGATGGCTACAAATAATTTTCATTTAAGGAAAAAATGTAGAGACTTATCGGCCTTTTTCTTATACTTCATTTGGTAATTAAGTATAAGAAAAAGGCCGGTACTTAAGTAAAGGTACTTAAGGTACTTAAGTTGCTAAATATTACAAATTAGTCTGTTTGTAGCTTCTAATATTTTTGTTAAAAACTGTTTTGCTAATTCAATGATAGCAGCTTCAATTTCAATGTTAATATTTTCCAAAAACTTGTGACTTTAAGCAAGAAGAAAGAAGAAGAGAAGAGCAAGTTTAAGTTTTAGGGTTCCGTACTTTTTAAAGAACACAAGAATATAAGATCACTTTGTTATCCGTCCATCTGTCTGTCTGTCTGTGTGTCTATCTGTTTCTGTCTTTTAAGAGCCTGTCTGTCTTTTTACCACAGGAACGTTTGCAGATATCGAGTTGAAATTCAAACCATATACTCAGATTTCCTGAAAAAGTGATCCTATAAGCGTTCCAGCTTCGCGCTGTATCCCGCACACAGCAGGGTCGGCAGAGGAAACCTAGTGTTAAAACACTCCGTTCCCCACTTTCCGCCGAGTTCTGGAGGAATTGCGTGTTGAGTGGCGGAACTCAGCGCCGCGCTTTGCCTCGACACTAGAGCAAAGAAATGAAAATATAAATGTAAATAAATATTTCACTTCCTTGAGTGGGGATCGAACCCACAACCAGTCGATTTTACAGTCACACTTTGTGCCTCTGCGACACGACTGGTCTCAAAGCGCTACATATAAGCGTTCCGCTATTACTTTTTGAGGTACTGAACCCTAAAAAGTGTAATTACTGAAAAATTAAATGAGCTTTATATACTATTAACTTACAGGGCTAGAAGGATGCAGCTCCCTCATATGCACGTTGTCGATGAAGCTAACGTGATCTGGAGGATGCCAGTCCAGGGAGTAGAAGACGCAGTCGAAAGGCACTGACTCCAGCAGCCTGTTGATAGGGTCCACCACCTTGAAATTTAATATATTTCTATTATTGGCAAATAAATATTGTTTTTGCTTCACGCTTTATTCCACATATAGCACGGTAGGCAGAGGGATTCTAGAATTAAGACATTCCGCATTCCACTTTCTGCCAAATTCTGGTGGAATTGCGTGTTGAGTGGCGGATCTTAACGCCGCGCTTTGCCTCGACGTCATAGCGAAGAAATGAAAATATTAAATATTTAATTTTTACGATTGGGAATCCAAACCCACAACCTGTCTCGTTTACAGCCACCCGCTTGCGCCCCTGCGTCACGACAGGCATATAGGCCTATTATGTTTATTTTACAACTCCTAATTTTTAACGATTTAAAATGAAGAAGAACAACAAAACCTATACATAATTGCTAATTTTTATAGGAATAACTGATTGTACACATTTTGTATTTGATAAAGGCTTAATTATTTTGTTTTTACCTATTGTAGAGTACTAAAAAAAATATTTAAAAATGGACGGATGGTTTTTACCAGGCGCGGGTTCGAGTCCCGCTACGGTGAAATTTTGCTATGGTATGCTCGGATCACTGACTTTTAAATTGTTAATAACAAAATGTACTCTCTAGCTAGATCCCATCTCTAAGGTGACGAATAGAGTGATTTTAAAAAGGACTTCCACAAATTGGTAAAACATGAAGACAAAAAGAAAATATAGTATTGACTTATTGAGGGCGTCATGGTGCTGTGGCACAACCATGTGATTGTAAATGCGCGGTTGTGGGCTGAACTTCCATTCGGGGAAACGAATTATTATTTATTAATATTATAACTTCTTGCTTGCGTTAAATTTCGTCACTAAACACACAATGCTTTCGAAAAGTGGGTAACGGAGTGTCTTAACACTTGGTTGCTTCTGCCTACCTCGCCATATGCGGGATACAGCTGAACAAAAAAAAACATAATAGCTACAAGTCTATTCATATGTATATATCAAAAATACATACATTAGCTAGATACAATACGCATATCCGGTTTAATTCGATCAATTTGATATGTTTAATGGAGTGTAAAGCCATTCTTCATTGTTGACACACTGTAGTAGTTTGATAGTTATTTATTATATACTAACACAATACTTTTAGTAGTATCTATTTACCTATATAACTAAATAAATAAAAATAAAAAAATATTTCTTGCACATTTAAAACAAAATACATTGATCATTAGCTTCACGCTATATCCCGCACACAGCAGGGTAGGTAGAGGGAACCTAGTGTTAAGGCACTCAGTTCCCCATTTTCTGCCGAATTCTGGAGGCATTGCGTGCTGAGTGGCGGAACTCAACGCCGCGCTTTTGACCCAACACAAAAAGAGCGAAGAAATGAAAATATAAATGTAAATAAATATTTCATTTCCCCGAGTGGGGATCGACCCCATAACCAGTCGATGTACACTACACTTTGTGCCTCTGCGCCACAACTGGCCTCTTTTTAAAATAAGAATTTGTCTAAATAGGTCTATTTATGTAAGGCTATATTCAAATATGACTTGAAATATAAAATAAATATTGTTTAAATCTCTCGGTTAAATGTTGATGCATTTGAAAACGTTACAAAATTATATTTTCATTTTCATTTCTTAGCTTTGGTAACAAGGCAAAGCGCGGCGTTGAATTCTGCCACTCAACACATTACGCCTCGAAAATTCGGCGAAAATTGAGGAAAGCAGTGTCTTAACACTATCTGCCCTGCCCCTGCCTACTCTGCTATATGTGAGATATAGCTGAAAGAAAAGAATAATTTAAAAAATATGACAGTGTTTCACTAATCAGCACAAAAAATGGAGAATTGAGTAAATCGCCATCACATGTCATATTCATTCTAAACATCTGGCGATAAGCAGCAAAGAAATGTAAATAAACAAGAAATACACCAATTTACCGTCGTGGCACAGGAGCACAAGGGTGTGACTGTAAGGCGATGGTTATTAATTATTATTTCTGAATATTTTCATTTCTTCTCGCTCTGGCACTAAAGCCAAAACCTGGCGTTAAGTTCCGCCACTCAACACGCAATGCCTCGAAAAATTCGGCGGACAGTCGCGAACTGAGTATCTTAAAACTAGGTTCCCTCTGCCTACTCTGTTATATGCAGGATACAGCGTGAAGCTGATGATTATTTATTTATTATAATTTTATTATAATGTCATTTAATAATATTATAATGTAATTTTGTAATATGTCAAGGTTAATTAATAATATATGTAACAATAGTTCCAGAACAGTTTGAAATAAAGTTAGTAACGAATTATTTTCCAAAAAAACATGCAACAATAAAAAACTGGTCAAGTGCGAGTCGTAATTGCTCTCCGAGACTTTCGTACAATTTACAGGATTGTAGCAACTTATAAAAGTTGACAAATTTAAGTTTGCTGGCACACAAAAACTGCATAAATGCTCGTATCTTTTGATTGCATTAATTATTGTCTGTGCTTCAAGGGACCATGAATATTTGATATTAAATTAGATTGCCAAGATAAACAGTCTTGACAGACGGACAGGCTATAAGTGATCCTATAAGGGTTCCATTTCGAGGTACGGAACCTCAAATAACGCCATAAATAACCACATTCACTTCCCATCCAAAGTAAAAAAACAGCATTAAAACTTAAAACAACCACAATAGTTACCTACCAGCTACCTAACCGCAAAATTAGAAGATTAGTTTCAATTGGTTGAACGCGAAACTTATTAAAACATCTTGAAAACTTGGTTTAAAGCAGTACTAAATCGGCGAGTTGCCACCCCTCTTCGGTGCCTGGCACCGATTCGATGGCCTAATTGGTATTCACCACCTCAATGTGTGAATGGTATTCAAACCATTTCTAATTTAAGCACCTTGGCACTGAAAGACCTTTGGGTGTTTGATCGAAAATGGAGTTAATAGGATCTGTTTACGTCTTATGGTTGTCTGTGGTTGTGTGTTGCTGAAGGTTGTGTTGTAGCTATTAGTTTACTTCACCTTTTGTTATATTATATAATATAAGATATAGGATTGAGGCCAGTAATGGTGCAGGAGCAGAAACGTGTGACTGTAGACAACACAGGTTGTGGGTTTGCTTCTTACTTGAGAAAATTAAATTTTAATATTTACATCGTTGAGTTCTGCCACTCAACACGCAATGCCTCCAGATTTCAGCAGAAAGTGGGGAACAGAGTGTCTTAACACTAGGTTCCCTCTGCCTACCTTGCTGTATACGGGATACAGCATGAAGCTGATTATTTAATATTTACATTTCCTTGCTTCGGTAACGAGGCAAAGCGCGTCGATGAGTTTCGTCATTCAACAAATAATGCCTCTAGAATTTGGCGGCAAGTGGGGAACGGTGTCTTAACACTAGGTCCCCAGGTTCCCTTCGGCTATCCTGTTATGATTAAATATTTAAATATGCTGCCATGATGAAATTTTTAAATTAAAAACTAAGGCTAGACTCTTAGTAAGTTATAATCGAACACAGCAAAATTTCATATTACGAGTTCTAAGTTATTACTATATCACAATGTATAATTTTTAAATTAATTATCAAAGCCCAATACTAAAAACTTTACCCAAATGAGAATATTGAAGCGATATTCCACACTAAAGAGAAAGAAATTAGAAAAAAATGGTTTTTGACAGTTATTTTTACGTTATTATTTTTTGTCCCGCAACGCCCAAATTATGATAAGATTTTTAATATTTTTTATGTCAAATAAACAAACACATAATACAATTATGTACCTAAAGAATCAGCAAAGCATATACTTTCCTGTAATACGATTATACCAACGTGATCTAAGGGGATTCCTGGAGTCTACTAGTTACTAGTCATCAATTATCATCTAGCCTTATCTTTTCCATTGACGAATATTGATTCGACCTTGGTCTTATATGCAAATGCAACAAGGAAATTGACTATTCGGTCTTAGAAGAGGAAAATATTAAAAGAAATCTAGGATAAGTCATTCCGTTTTTAATCTACCATTTAAAGTTTAGATTTAAAAAAAATAAATTAAATCAGCTTCACGCTGTATCCCGCACACAGCAGGGTAGGCAGAGGGAATCTAATGTTAAGACACTCCGTTCCCCACTTTCTGCCGAATTCTGGAGGCATTGCGTGTTGAGTGGCAAAATTCAACGCCGCGCTTAACCTCGACACCAGAGCGAAGAAATGGAAATATAAATTTAAGTAAATATTTCATCTTCTCGAGTGGGGATCGAACCCACAACCAGTCGGTTTTGCAGTCACACCTCGTGCCGCTGCGCCACGATCGGCCTTTAGATTTAGTTTTAAAATTATCCATTAACTCCTTAGATGTTGCCTGCCAGGATTTCAAAAGTCTTTGAAAGTGAAGGACATTTCTTTCTGGATCTTTTCTTTCCAGATCGAACTGATTACCTGATTGGCGTACAGAGTAACTAATCACTACACTCATAGGTCAGTCTCTAGCTTCTATTTCGTACCCATCACAAGCAGGTATACGTGTAACCATTTATTGGAATATGGCCAAAGTAAAGGTTTCGTGAGTTTTATGGGCAAATTGGTTAACTAACTTCGTTATCTGCGGTTAATGCAGTTTTTCCGACATGCAATATCTTCATTTTTGATTTTGCACCAACAAATCAGAGCCCATTGTGCTGCAGTTGAAAAATATATGACGTTACACGCGAGGGTTTCGATTTTCAGCCGGAAAAATGTTTATATTTAAAATATTGTTTTTCGTAAGATTTAGTTTGCGCTACTGCCCTCTTACTGAAAATGTAAAATATCATCTAAAATGGCTGGTTTACTCAGCAATTCTATTTAAATAATAATGTGACGTGTAGGTACAAGATGATCTTTTACTAGGATTTTAAAATAAATAAATAAATCAGCTTCACGCTGTATCCCGCACACAGCAGGGTAGGCAGAGAGAACCTAGTGCCATAAGACACCCCGTTCTCCACTTTCTGCCGATTCTGGAGGCATTGCGTGTTGAGTGGCAGAACTCAACGCCGCGCTTAACCTCGACACCAGAGCGAAGAAATGGAAATATAAATTTAAGCAAATATTTCATCTCCTCGAGTGGGGATCGAACCCACAACCAGTCGGTTTTACAGTCACACTTTGTGCCACTGCGCCACGACAGGTACTAGGATTTTGGAAATAATAAAATGTTGTCCTGAATAACATCCATTATTTCTCCGAAATGAGCGAATGCTTCGCTGGTCATGGCGCAGAGGCAGAGGAGCGTGACTGTAAACGTGACAGGTTGTGGGTTCGATTTCCACTCGAGAAAATGGAACATTCAATATTTTAGTTTCTACGCTATAATATTGAGGCAAAGCGCGGCGATGAGTTGCGTCAATCAACACGCATTAACTCCGGAATCAGGAGGAAAGTGACAAAAAGTACAAAAACCAAATTTTAGGGAATACCTTGACCTTATATAATTTTTCCACAGATCTTTATTTCGTTAAAACCATGTCTCGTAGGTAGTGCTTGGTACTACTGTCTGTAATGTATTACAATAGTAGGTACCTTAAAGGTCACGTTAACTAGGTTTGCAGGATCGTGTAACGATTGACATTATACCGCATAATTCAGTCAGGCCAATTTTTCCTTTTCTTTAGTTTTTTTTAGAATAAGATGATTTTTTTACTTTCAATGATTGCTAGTAGAGTTTTCTCTTACAAAAATGATAATTTTTTTGGAGCATCGAAGGGCAAAATAACATTAATAAATAGATAACGACTAAATATAACGGGCAAAAACTAGCATTCGCGCCTCCTGGAAACCAACCGATCTGGTTGGTTTCCAGGAGGCGCGAGTTCGAGTCCCCCTACGTTAAAATTTTTATACGTTTTCTAAATAAGTATTTATTTGCATTATGTATTCGAAAGCCGAATAAATACTTACATATTACCAGGTCATTTCTTATTTCCGGTCATAACGATTTGAATATGATAAAACCGACTTAACATTTCATATGTGAATCGTATTACAAAATCGTAAACAAATTATAATGTATTGCACTTCACAGGGTCACTACAATGGATGACGTGTTAAAATGTAACGTGAGACATTTCCTAGAAACAGGAAACTGTTAGAAAATGTTGTTTATCCATAAAATGTTACTTTTATATATACCATTTGGTGTATATGAATGTAGTATAATGAAGTAAAAAGTCGGAGAAGTGCGCGAGTCGGACTCGCTCATCGAGGGTTCCGTACCAATTCCAGAATTGTAAGTCAACGGAAAGTACAAGTTTAACGGAAAGTTATAAAAGTTGACAAACTTAAGTTTGTGGGCGCATGCATTCATTTTGAATTACAAATGTAAATTTGTAACGGGTTCTTTTTTTCATTTAATACCTACAATTTTTTTACTTTTTTGCGGATTTTTGCCTTTATTTGTATTGTAAATTCCCATTTCGAGTCCAATTTTATAACTATAGTTCCTGTAGGCTTCGATTACAATATTCCTCATATTTGATTTTAATTTTTTTTTGATATCTCAACGCGATCTCAAGATAAATGGTATGATAATGGACAGACTGACAAGAAAGTATCTCGTACCTCAAAAAGAAATAAGGGAAACTTATAACGGTTCCGTTATTTCCTTTTTTAAATATCAAGTAATTTATGTCTATGTATGCGGAAAGACTATTTACAAATTTATATTGCGTATATTGTTTCTATATAAATTTCAAAAAAGGGCAAATACGTCATTGAAGTCATTGTTGCATCAAATGATCGACTTATACTAATTAAAGTAGATAGTATACCAATAGTCTGAGCTTCTTCTAGTCCTAGTCGTGTATCTTCCGAAGTGCTTTAAAATGTTACTTTAAATTGTCTTGGCTAAGAAAAATAAAAAAATGCACCTTGCAAAAATATATTTTTAACTATTTTAATACAGGATAGAGAACCTAGTGTCAAGATTAATGTCTCGAGATAATGCGTATTGATCGGTGAACAACGCTTTGTTTTACTAAATCGAAAGAACAAAAAATATTTCAATTGAGATCGAAATCGCATCCTCAATCATCGCGTTAACAGTCACACGCTGCCCCACTGCGCCGCGATGGCATTTAAGATTTAAATAAGTTTTTGTTTTTTTTATCTCTCCATAATCGTACATAGCATGTTAGGCAGATGGAACCTGGGAACCTAGTGTTAACACACGCCTTAATGAGTGGATTCCATAAATGCACTACCATTCCCCCACTTTCTGCTGAATTCTGGTGGCATTGTGTATTGAGTGGCGTAACCCAACGCCGCTTTACTTTGTTACCAGCAAAAAAATTAAAATATAAAATATTCCATTTCTCCTTAGCGATATACGCTAAACAAAATTGTAATAGAAAGCAAGAATTAATAATGTTCAACTAATGGAAACTAACTCCAAGAATTACAATAATTGCATTTTTAACACTAACTAAGTACCTAAATGCTTTTTAATTGAATAAAATATATTTATCTATAAGATTTAAATTGATCAATGCTATAATTACGCCATAAGTAACGGGTTCAATTCCATATCGCGAATCATATGTTGACTTTATATAAGATATTTTAAATCAGCTTCACGCTATGTCCCGCATATGGTAGGATAAACATAGGGAACCTAGTATTGAGACACTCCGTTCCCTACTTTCCACCGAATTTTTCGAGACATTGCGTGTTGAGTGGTGGAACTCAACGCCGGGTTTTTGACTTGGTGCCAGAGTGAAATAAAGTATAAAGAAATAATAATACATTCCCTCGAGCGAGGACCGAATCCACAACCGTCTTCTTACAATCACACCCTTGTGGCCCTGCGCCACGACGGCCTCTTATAAGATCTTTATATAAAAGCTATTTCTTTTTTATTTCGGTAGTGAGAGCATGTAGAGGAAACCTAAAAACTTAATGTTAAAATACTCCGTCGCGATTAAGAAATTTCCGTTCTCCACTTTCCGACGAATTCTGGAGACTTTGTGTGTTGTGTGGCGGATTTCAACGCAGCGAGTTAACAGCGAGGAAATGAAATAATTAATATTTGACTAGGAATCAATCCAACAACTAGTCGTGTTTACAGTCGCGCGTTAGTGTATGCATTCAAAATAAAAATAAATATTTTACCGAGTTGGAATCGAACCCAAAACCTATAGTGTTTACAGTCGTGCACTTGTGCCCCATACGACTGGCCTCGATAAAAAAGTAAAATATATATATATTTAAAACATATATACATATTTATTTTTGTTATATGTATACACAAACATAAAGAAATATATATATATATATATATATATATATATATATATATATATATATATATATATATATATATATATATATATATATATATATTTAAAACATTTCCTTGTTAGCTACTCTTACATAAAAAATTCTATACATAAAAAAAAGTGTCGTAAACTAAAATCAATATGCAACATAATAGATAAGTAATAACGCATGGTACATACACGTCATGGCTACGACCACGTTTGATCGATTCGTGTGTGGTACCTTATCTCACCCAGAGGGGGATCTTAATAGGAATTAGAAGAAAAAAATATTAAATTATTATAAAATATTCAAAACATAAGGTGGCCAGTCGTGGCGCAGGGGCACAAAGTGTGCCTGTAAATCGACTGGTTGTGGGGTTCCGCCACTCGTAATGCCTCCAGAAATTGGCGGAAAATGGGGAACGGAGTGTCTTAACACTAGGTTCCGTCTGCCTTCCCCGCTGTGTGCGGGATACAGCGTGAAGCTGAAATAAAATATAAGGTAGGCAGAGGGAGCCTAGTGTTAAGACACTCCGCTCACCACTTTTCGCCCAATTCTGCAGGCACCCCGTGTTGAATTCCGGAAGTCAACGCCGCGTTTTGCTTCCACACCAGAGCGAAGAACATAAACTATTTAGATATATTTTATTTAACTAATAAAATATGTATAATATTTTATTTAAATTCCTCGAGTGGGAATCGAACCAATAACCAATAGCGTCACACACACTCCAGTAAAAGAATGTATCTGGTAAACACATATAAAGCAAATTTCGGTCGTTGTCAGTCCAAACGAAGTAGACGTGTGTCAAGTTTAATTAGAAATCAATAAATCAACTTCATGCTAAAATAATACTAAACAGTGACAAAATAAAACAAAAAGTTGTGTACATTCTAAAAGTGAAAGGTGCATCGCTAGCACTGGACTCTGAACTGCTGCACCGCTGCAACGCGGCCCACCCCCGCGAGAACAAGACAGTCGCTATTTTTCAACTCGCTCGAACTTATACAATAGTGACGGCCGGCTACGGTAAGTCGTTAACCGACTATAAATTGAATGCGGCATAGCTAAACTCCTGCGCATCTTTGTAGTAACGATAATAAAAGCGAACACATTTTTTCTCCATATTGGTTCATAATTATATTGCACCAATAATGAGCGTACAAAGATCGCCTCCCGGTCAGAATCTTGGGCCTATTAGTCCCGTTTCTGGTTCCAGCGTGTCTCAGCCGGATTTATCGAAATTAAGCACTATGGCAGCTGCACATGATGCACAGATAACGTTTCGTAAGAGAAAATTCTTACCCGAAAATGAGTGCGGATGTTCCATAGAAATGAAGGAGGTTCGATCGGAATTATCCCGAATAAGTTCACTTCTTGAGAAGTATGTGGGTTCTAACGAACAGATCATGAGTAAAATGCAAGAAAGCATAGCTGAAGTGAAGACGGAAATTATTGAATTGAAGTCAAGTAACGAACAAATCATGACCTTAGCACGCAGCAATGTAACACAAATAAATGAGATTAAGGCATCTACATCTGCTATCACCGAAGAGCAAATTGACCTGAAAGGTGAGGTATCTAAATTGCATAAACAAGTCTCCTCAGGAGAAAATGTAATTAAGCAGCTACAATCTCAATTAGATACCTTAAGAAACTCTCCGTCGTCTGGTATGATCAATGAAAATAAATTAAGCTTGAATGAGCAAATCATGAAGGAAATTCAGGACCGTACTAGCAGAGAAAAAAACATTATAATCGTGGGATTGCCCGAGCAAGATGTCATTGGTATGCCCTCAGGAGTATCTAAAGACGAGACCGAAGTCATAAAACTGTTATCGACGGTAGATAGCAACCTACCGAAGCCAGTCAAAGTCTTCCGACTTGGCAAGTACTCAAAGGGAAGAGCTCGTCGCGTCAAAGTATGCTATGACACTTCAATGCCTGCAAAAAATCTTTTACGGAACAAAAATAAGATATCAGGACCTATTAAACTATTCTCAGATCAGACTCCGGCTCAACAAAAGTTTTTAAAATACATCCAAGAAGAATTAGTGCGTCGTCAAGATAGTGGAGAAACTGATCTAACTATTAAATACATTCATGGAACACCTACAATAATTAAACAATCTTCAAAAAACTTAAAATTTTAGATAATCCAAACGTGTTGATCTCAGAAAATAATACATATCAAATCATAGATAACTACAATAATTTGCAGACCAGTAAATCTCGACTGATATTTTTCTACTTAAATGCACGCAGCATTCGAAAAAAAGGTAAATTAGATGAACTCAAATGTATTTTACGATCGATACCAACCACAGTACATGCTATTCTTATAACAGAAACCTGGATCTCTTCCGAAATACAAGCTTTGCAATTGAGGATTGATAATTATTCTCACTATTATAACTACCGGACCGATTCCAGAGGAGGAGGAGTATCGGCGTATATTCACAACGATTTGAAACATTCTTTAATAGAATCAACCTACTCGGGCGGAAATAATTATCTGTGGGTTAAACTAGAAAGGTATTCACTAGATATCGGAGTAATATATAATCCTGGGGACACTAACTATATGGACTTTCTCGAAGTATATGAATCCCAATTACAACAACGAAAAAGAGCCTTAGTATTCGGAGACTTTAATATTGACTTACTTGCCAAAGATAATCATTCTAAGCTATATAAAAACTTACTTAAAGAAGTTGGTCATATCATACTGAATAAAATAACCAAAAAATACTGCACCAGAGAAGTTACTACTAAGAAATCAATTTTAGATCACGTAACCACGAATTTAAGGAACGATAAATACCACATGGCATTAATTAACTCAACACTGTCTGATCACAAACAAATATATATAGAACTTAAGAAAATTAAACCTCCTCAAAAAATACGAATACAATATGAAGCGATTAATTACAAAAATCTGTATAAAGCAATAGAAAACGTAAATTTTCATGAATTAGGTAATGATTATATACAACTTGAAAATAAATTAATATCTTGTATACAAACAAATAAAATTCTCAAAACTAAAATATTAAATACACCTCAAAACGATTGGATTAATAAACACATAATTAACGAAATTAATCAACGTAACACATTATGGGCAGAATGCCTTAAAACTCCCCACGATGATAATTTACAGGAAAAATTTATCCTAAAAAAAAATCAAGTAGCTAAACAAATTCAAGACACAAAAAACTCTTACTACTTTAAAGAATTTATAAAATGCGCTAAATATCCGAAAAGAATGTGGAATTTAATTAACTCTCTAGCAGCAAATAAAATCAGATCTAACCATACACCTCCAAAATTAGTAGTTAACTCTATACAAATTTCTGACCCAACAAACATATGTGAAACCTTTAATAATTACTTTGCCACAATAGGGTCACAGTTAGCAGATAAGATACCTAAACAATTTCATAACAATACCACCCAAACCCTCCCTAAAATAGTACCAAAATTAACTGACGAGTTTGCCGTTCTAAAACCATGCACTTCCTTGGAAATCGTAAAATTAATTGATAATCTAGATTCAAATTGCAGTACAGGTATAGACGGAGTAAATACAAAATGTTTGAAGTGCATAAAACATATAATAGCACCTACATTAACTAAGTGTTTTAATAAACTTTTATCTCAGGGCAAGTTTCCTGATACACTAAAAGTGGCGAAGGTAACTCCAATTTATAAATCTGGGTCTACAACGGACCCAGGCAACTACCGGCCAATTTCCGTTCTACCTGTCTTATCAAAATTATTAGAAAAAATAATATACAATCGGTTAGAAACTTATTTAAATTCCACGAACTTAATTTCCGAAAGACAATACGGATTCAGACCAAAAAGCAATACACTATCTGCAATGATCGATTTAGTTACTAAAATTAGATCCAATATTGATAATAAAAAATATGTTTTGGGGATTTTTGTCGATCTAAAGAAGGCTTTCGATACAGTTAGTCATAACCTACTTATAAAAAAATTGGAAGCATTAAAAATCACTGGAATGGCATTAAATATGTTTAAGTCTTTTTTAGATAATAGATTTCAAGTAGTGAAAATGGAAAATAACAAATATCAAAGTAGTACTGTTCATGTAAATTACGGAGTTCCACAAGGCTCAATTTTGGGTCCACTACTCTTTTTAATCTATATAAATAATATCACCGAAATTGGGCTAAATGGGCATCTCACTCTCTATGCAGATGACACTTGTTTATTTTACTTTGGATCATCTATGGCCACTATAATTGCACAAGCTCAAGAAGACTTAAACAAGCTATATACATGGTTCCAATATAATCTTCTAACTATAAATATCTCTAAAACATGTTACATAATTTTTAAAGCTAAAAATAAGCCTGTTTCTTTGCATAAACCGCTCGTTATTAATAATCTCCCAATAAAACAAAAAACCACTGAAAAATACCTAGGAATAATTATGGATAGCACATTGTCGTGGAACGCACATTTAAATCATATATTAAATAAAGTCTCGGCGCTTCTAGGATCGCTACGTAACATTGTAAGGTGTATACCGTGTAGAATGCGCTACGTGATTTATAATACGCTAGTCAAGCCCCATTTGCTGTATCTGGTTGAGGTCTGGGGTAGTGTCGCCAAAACAAAATTATCAAACGTACAAAGAGCACAAAACAAATGCATTAAACTAATATTTAATTATCCACGATTAACATCAACTAAAACAATTTATGAAAATACAGGGATAATGACAATTCGCCAACTGTACGTTTACAACATCTGTATCTATATACGAAAAATACTAAATAAAACCGTACATAGCAATATATCCTTTACTAAAATACAAAATGTTAGTGGACGTTCTATTCGTGAATGCCGAGCTAGTTTATTGGTGCTGCCCAAAACAAGGACCAATTACGGTAAAAAAATGATAACTTTCGAAGGAGCGCAATTTTATAATAAAGTACCAACACATATAAAAAATGTTAACTCATTTAACACATTTAAATGTCAATTGGCGAAATACGTCCGCGATAATTATTAACAATGTGTTAAGTAAGTATAAAATTTACCATTTTGTCACAATAACTTTATCCTTAATTATTATAAGCTATTTTTGTAAACGTAAATGTAACTGTTGACAACGACAACTTAACTAATGTATTTTAAAGTATTGTTCTCAAGTAAGTGGCTTAGGTCTTATTGAGAATAAATGTCTATAAACTGAAACTGAAATTAGCCAGAGAACAGTTAGTGTAGAGGCACTGCGATCTACACTTTTCGGTTTTCAGAAACAAAGTTTGCGTTCTGACTGAACTTTATCTGAACGATATACTGTATTCAAAACGAAGCAAGCAAAGTAAAATAATAAAAACAATATTTAAATATGCGAATATATAATGCCTAGAAACAAGGAAACATAAGTCGGTTTATTTTTTATATTTTGTTATTTTTATGAATGTCTTGCATTTTACGGCAAAAATAATTGGAAAGAATCAAGAGTAACGGGGGACTTAACATAATATCCTTCAAGTTTAAAGCGAAAAGAGCAAACACGCATGCACACACGCACAGGTGTACACACACACACGCAATAGGTGCACACACACATACAAATATACATACACACATATACACTGATGGACGGATGGATATATTTTCTTTCCTCTTTCGTTCGTTCTTTTTTCTTATTTTTTATTTTAGTGAAAAATGTTAAGTTGAGTTAAGAGTACGATGACTCCATCCAATTGATGTCCTCTCTCATTTGCGTGCGGAAGATAACATTTCTAAGGTGTAACCAAAAAACAGCGATGAGAGTCAAAACTCACCCATCATTAGTTGAGTTTGCCATAATATCAACTGTAATGTCAGTGTCCTATTGTTGTAAAATTGGATGTTTTTCATGGTAATATTGTTTTTATATTTTTTTTTCAGCTTCACATTGTATCCCGCACACTGCAGGGTAGGCAGAGGGAACCTAATGTTAAAACACTCCGTTCCCCACTTCCTGCCGAATTGTGGAGGCATTGCGTGTTGAATGGCAGAACTCAACACCGCGCTTGTCCTCAACATCAGAGCCAAGAAATGGAAGTATAAATTTAAATAAATATTTCATCTCCTTGAGTGGGGATCGAACCCACAACCCGACTGTTTTACAGTCACACTTTGTACCCCTGCGCAACGACTGGTCTCAAATGTTTTTATAATTATAATTATTGTTAAGTAAATTTTCAAAGTATTTAGCGTCGTGTGTAGTCTATTGAAGCTAAGAATTTAGCAGCTATTATACTTATTGCAGTTTCAGGTGGCGGAACTCAACGCCACGCTTTGCTTCGACACCAAAGCAAAGAAATGAAAATATTAAGTATTTCATTTCCTCGAATGGGAATCAAACCTACAATCTGTCGCGTTTGCAGACACACGCTCGTGTCCCTGCGCCGCGACTGCCTATTATACTATTCGAGCAAAATAAGTCAACCATTGCATGATAGGTAGATCACGTAATAAAACCGCAACTATAAACATAGACATTTCATAAAAAATAACAACAATATATGAAAAACGATCAAATGTCAATAAGATATTAGAAGCCGTAGTGTCGCAGTGCGACCGGCGTCTGACTGAAAACGCGACGGATCTGGGTTCGTTCCAAATTCTGGGAAATGATTATATATAATAATTTTTATTTACAGCCTGTGGTAAACGATGCGCAGCGTTGAGCATCGCCAATCAACACGCAATGTCAAAAAAATATCAGAAAATGGAGAGTGTCTTGACACTAGGTTCCCTTTGTCTGCCCTGATTTGCGGGAAAAGCGTTCACGCTGAAAAATATTTGCTTTATAAGAGGAGGCGTGCACGTGTAAACAGCGTAAGGACACGTGACCGTGCAATATTGATTGCACTGAGACTTGTGACGAAGTTAAGAGTAAAATATAACATCATTTTACAAAATATTATCGTGGCCATTTTACAAGTATCTTATTTGATATTTTTGACATTTTTATACTGTTACTCCTTATGTAAGTAAGAAATTTATTTTAAAAAAATATATAAAAGAAACGAATTATTTTTTTATATATTTCCTAAAAAAATTCATATGCGATCAGAAAGACTAATAAAATAACGTATATAAAAATTATAGAAATTAAGAAAAACACACCCCATTCATTATAATTGGTTAAAAAATGTAGCCTTCTTGATAAATTAAATTAAATTAGCTTCATGCTGTATCCCGCTTACTTTTTGTGCCACTGCGCCACCACTGGCCTCATTGATAAATAAAAATTAAATTAAATCAGCTTCACGCAGTATCCCGCACACAGTAGGGTAGGCAGAGGGAACATAGTATTAGGACACTCCTTTCCCCACTTACCACGGAATTTCGGTGGCATTGCGTGTTGAGTAGCGGAACTCTACCTTTGCGTCAACATCAGAACGAAGAAATGGAAATATAAATTTAAATAAATATTTTATTTCCTCGAGTGAAACCCACATCGAACCCACAACCAGTCGCGTTTACAGTCATAATTTGTGATACTGCGCCACGACTGGCCTTATTGACAGCTTCACGCTGTATCCCGCACACAACAGGGTAGGCAGACGGTACTTAGAGTTAAGACACTCCGTTCCCCACTTTCCGCCAATTTCTGGAGGCATTGCGTGTTGAGTGGCGGAACTCAACGCCGCGCCTTCCCCTCGACACCAGAGCGAAGAAATGAAAATATAAACCCTATTGACAAATAAAATTAATCGATTTTTTGTCCTTCAAAACATCGATACAGTCGGTGCCATGCACATATAGAGGTAAACAACAAAGGCACAAAGAGTGTAATAACCGAATGTGATTAAATTACATCGTATTCAACTTTTTCGAATAATAGTGTTGTTATTTTATACAATTCTTTTGTTGATATGTATTTGTGAACAAATTTAATCGGAAAATGAAACTATAAAAAAATATGTGGCTATAGTTAATAGTATGTAATATGACGGTGAAAATGTGTTTCTTTGAACGCCCTAACGTCAGGACCTACTTAATCAAATTGAAAAAATATTTTTGTGTTGCATAGAGAAAATAAAATAAATATTCATTTTTTTAATTTCTTCGCATTGGTGTCGAGGTAAAGCGCGGCGTTGAGTTCCCCCACTCAACACAAGACACCAGAATTCAGCGGAAAGTGGAGAGCGGAGTGTCATAAGTCATAACACTAGCCTCCCTCTGCCTACCCTGTTATATGCGGGATACAGCGTGAAGCTGAAAAAAAATAGCTTATCGATATAGGCTTTTATTACATCTCGTCTTATCTTATTTGTATCGATGTAACACTATATATAGAGTTACCTCAAGCATTCAATGTCATACCTCGTAGCTACTTCCATATATCTAACTCAGGGGTTCCCAATCTTTTCTTGATCAAGGACCACTTTTATATCATTACTGGTAGCAGGACCACTATGCATGTTGGCATAATAAAAATTATCTGTGATAATTAAACAGAATCTTCCCCTCACCATCCCCAGTCATAAAATTAAAATCGTTCGAGGACCACATTTAGGCTTCTGCGGACCACTGGTTGGGAACCACTGATCTAACTACATGGACGAAGGCACAAGATAAACGATAGTACCTTATTCATAAAATAGTAGTAGACTATAAAACTAGAATTGAGGCCGTCGTGGCACAGGGGCAAGCATGCGACTGTTAACGCGACGGTTGCGGGTTCGATTCCCATTCGGAGAAATGAAATATTTACCATTTTCATTTACTTGCCCCGGTAACGAGACAAAGCGCGGCGATGAGTTCCGGCACTCAACACACAATGCCTAAGTATTCACGGGAAAGTGGAGAATGGAAGTGTCTCGTCTAACACTGAAATCTCTGTGCCTACCCTGCTAGTGACAAAGTAAGAACTCACTATACAAATAAAGAAATAAATTCGAAAAGTGAAAATTCAGAGAGATTATTTCCCTTATAAAAAAAATAATTACAAAATTTTATTTGTAGTTTATTTTATCCAAAATGAGTGCGTATGACCGCAGACTTAAGTTTGTCCAATTTTATAAATTGTACATCCCGTTGACCTTGGAGGTCATGAAATAAGTACAGAATCCTCGGTGAGCGAAACCGACTCACGCTTAACCGGTTTTTTTCTCTTATACAAAGGCTGATATAATTGAGTGACAATTTAATAAGCTTTTTACCGAACTAATAAATGCAATGCAATTCAAATGTTTCGGGTTTTATTATTCACAGCGTCCGTGCAAGTAATAAAATATAATTAACCTTTTGATAAAATTAACGCAATAGGTTGGAGGATGGATTCCCGATTCGAGGAAATGAAATATTTAGTATTTCCATTTCCTTGCTCTGGTAATGAGGTATAGCGCGGCGTTGAGTTGCGCCACTCAATACGTAATGCGTCCAGAATTCTGCGGAAAGTGGAGAACGGAAGTGTCTTAAAGGGAACGGAGTATCTGTCTTAGCACTAGAGTCCCAGGTCGCCTTTGTTTACCCTGCTATATGCGTTCCTGGAGAAGCTAAAAAAAAATAGCTTCGCTTCGCAAGATGGGGGGATTGTAGTGTCAAAACACTCTAGAGTAAGTGAATAAGTAAGTAAGTGTAGTCACTACGTAAATTTATAACTAAGTAATAAAATCTAAAAAACAAAATGGATTGATCCACTTATAATATGAAACTTATCAGTTAGGTGTAAGTTAGGTGACAATACAACTATAAGGTCTCATCAAGCTGGTCTGACGATGGAGCCAGGACCTTAATAATGGCCAGGGAGTTAATAATAGTAAACCACTCGAGTTTTAACATCATAATATATGGCTGCGACCATATTCTCTAGCACCTATTAAGTAAAATTATTAATATATTGTACTAACAAAGTAACATCGTAAGTAAAAAGTTTACATTTAACATATAAAAAAAAATCAGCTTCACGCTGGTATCCCGCATACAGCAGGGTAGGCAGAGGGAACCATGTGTTAAGACACTCCGTTCCCCACTTTCTGCTGAATTCCGGAGGCATTGCGTGTTCAGTGGCAGAA
>JAJHJA010001295.1:0-70123 GCA_021202915.1 Heliconius himera
TATAAACATTTAACTTATATAAACGTAAATTAATGTTAAGTTATTAATATTTTTGACATTGTTTTTTTTTAACTTCACGCCGTTTCCCGCATATCACAAGTTGGCACAATGTTAATATACTCGGTTCCCAGTAAAATATTTCAGTTTCCCACGTTCCGCTAATTTAATTCTGGAGGCATTCCGTGTTGAGTGGGGGAAATCAACGTCGCGCCTCGTTACCATAGAGACGAAATGAAAATATTAAATATTTAATAAACTAAGGAAAACATAAATTTAAATAAATATTTTATTTATTCAAGTGGGGATCGAACTCACAACCAGTCGTGTTTCCACTATCACACTTGTGCCCCTGCGCAATTCTTTTTATTAAAGACGAGTCATACATAAAACATTTGCCCTCCAGTAAAAAAAATATATATAAAGGTAATTTCAATCGTAATTACTATTTGACAACTTTTATATCATATATTAATATATTAATATGTTATATATATTTACTAAGAATCATAAGTTCTAAAGATACATCTCACGATAGCTCGAGGCATGGCAAATAACCGGATATGACAGATCGTGTACCTACATGACGCTATGCGAAAATACGTGACTATCATTTAAATGCTTTTAATGCTTTAATATAGAGTTTTAAAACATTGTCAACAATATAAAAGTGAAATAAAATAAAATTATTAGAGGACAGTTGTTGCGCTAAGATACTAGCGTGTGACTGTAAAAGCGACAGGTAGTGCGTTCGATTCCCATTTGAGGAAATTAAAAAATCTAAATAAATCAGCTTCACTGTATCCCACACACAGCAGGGTAGGCAGAGGGAACCTAGTGTTAAGACACTCCGTTCTCCACTTTCTGCCGAATTCTGGAGGCATTGCGTGGTGAGTGGCAGAACTTAAAGCCGCGCTATGCCTCTACACCAGAGCGAAGAGATTGAAATATTAATTTAAGTAAATATTTCATCTCCTCGAGTGGGGATTGAACCTATAACCAGTCGGTTTTACAGTCATATTTTGTGCAGATAGTGAGGAGGGGAGTGTATTAATTCTACATTCCCTCTGCTCACCCTGCCACCTGCGGGATTCAGCGTGAAGCTGAAAAAAAAGAACTAAGGGAATGGGTTGTACAAAACTAACTTAATTTTGTAAACAAAAAAAACATCACAATGCACCTTAATGAAAAATGTATCTAAATATTAAAACTGATAAGTCACACAATAGACGTGATTTAATATAATTTAAGAAACATAGTTTACACACTATATAATATATACTGTAAAAACGTAATACTTTAAGATAAACTTGATTCTATCTCTAGATCACTTTGACTTCCTTTAAAAAAAAAGAGTAATTAGCGAGTAAGGTGCGGTTGGCCGAATTTAACGTTGCTAATTTCACTTTCGTACATATAGTAAACGAAATAAACGCCTACGATGTAACGTACGTGGCAGTTTATCGTACATAGCAATCAATACAGGCCAGTCGTGGCGCAGCGGCACGAGGTGTGACTGTAAAACCGATTGGTTGTGGGTTCGATCCCCACTCAAGGATAAGAAATATTTACTTAAATTTATATTTCCATTTCTTCACTCTGGTGTCGAGGTTAAGCGCGGCGTTGAGTTCTGCCACTCAACATGCAATGCCTCCAGAATTCGGCAGAAAGTGGGGAACGGAGTGTCTTAACACTACTTTCCCTCTGCCTACCCTGCTGTGTGCGGGATACAGCGTGAAGCTGATTTGATTTTTTGATTGTAGCAATCAATACACGACACGATCTTTTGAAATTTGATCTATATGTTCTTTCACTTTCACGCTCTATCCCGCATACAACAAATTGGGCAGAGGAAATCTAATGTTCAAACAGTATATCCCTCTTTCCGCCGAAATTTCAAGGCATTGCGTGTTTCAAATAACGGAACTGAACGCAACTGAACTATAAATAAGAACATATTATGACTTTATTAACTTTAGCAATTGTCTTGTGCCATTCATTTGTCTAAATATATTAATAATGCTTTCACTTTCGAGCTATTAGATAATAATTTGAGCACGTATCGTACGAACATACATACGTACATACTGTTAAGTTTATCTACGTATGGCAAGGAGATTGTTCAAATAATTAACATATTTTTAGGATATTATGAAAATAAACTGTTTATCACTATATTTTTACTGTGTAAATCGTTTCAAAGTAAATATTTGATTTGGGATTTAGACAACATTTCAGATAGATAGGACCTCATGACCCATAATTTATGCCTTTCCCAAATTTTAGTCCCAAATGATATCATTTTTTGAGGCTGGTCGTGGCGCAGAAGCACAAATTGTGACTGTAAAATCGACTGAATGTGGGTTCGATCCGCGAAGTGCAATATTTATTTACATACATATTTTCATTTCTTCGCTCTGGTGTCGAGGCAAGTGCAGCGTTGAGTTCCTCCACTCAGCAAAAATGCCTCCAGAATTTGGCGAAAAGTAGGGAACGGCGTGTCTTAACACTAGGTTCCCTCTGCCTACCCTGCTGTGTGCTGGATAAAGCGTGAAGCTGATTTATTTATTTCTTGATTCACATTTGCACGTACAGGTTCACATTGATATCAAATTCTACAGAACTGGCATTAATTATATTAAACGAACAGTCTATTATTTAGCATAGCATTGAACACGAATCGTATTGAATTATAGATGTGACAATACACCGATACATCGATTAGGCCCTTTCAACGAGAGCCCATTCAAATTCGAAAGTAAAATCTAGATCAGGATTACCATTTCAGTTTCGATTTTATACAATTAACATTTAATAGGAAAATAGTCTCTATTCTGATGGTGAGAGAGTCGTTAATTGTGTAACGCGACAGGTGAAAATGAGGCGTGTCATATCGCGGGTCCCATGCTGTGAACAATACCTTTGCAAAAATTATTTCGAAGTTGATTCACTTTCGTCGTAATAAATCATTTTGGACGTTAGTGATAGATTAGCTAGAGTAAAGTGGTTGTATGCTGTTTGAACTATAAAATATATTAATTTTATATTCGGTTCAGGTTCTAATTCCTTATGGTATTGTATTTATCTATATAAATTCTAATAGTACATAGAATATTTATGATGCGTTATCTAAACAATGTAATCTATATTTTATAATCTTTGGGGCTAAATGGCGGTATTGTAAAAAAAAATGGTATGTCATATAAAATTAAGTTTTTAGAGATTCAACATAAAGTAAAATAATAAACATAAAACAAGTTAAAATATTATATCACAATTTAAAGAAAATTTCTTAAGTAAAATTGATTATATTCACTTTTAGTAAAATTTGGCTAGTAGGTAGTCTTATAAACAGAAAAATCTCTACAAATATAATAAAGCAATCAACAACCTGAAAGTGTAAGTTATATTTTCGAGTCACCACAAGTTACAGATCAGTTTAATTTACATTAATGACTAGGAATTGATTTAACCAAGCCAGTTTAACTATTTATACTGGGCAACTAACCAGAAGGCTGTTAGTTACAACGACATGGTTAAATTAATAGCACTATACATATATCTGTCGGCCTAGAGGCCGGTCGTGGCGCAGCGGCACGAGGTGTGACTGCAAAACCGACTGGTTGTGGGTTCGATCCCCACTCGAGGAGATGAAATATTTACTTAAATTTATATTTCCATTTCTTCGCTCTGGTGTCGAGGTTAAGCGCGGCGTTGGGTTCTGCCACTCAACACGCAATGCCTCCAGAATCCGGCAGAAAGTGGGGAACGGAGTGTCTTAACACTAGGTTCCCTCTGCCTACCCTGCTGTGTGCGGGATACAGCGTGAAGCTAATTTAATTTAATTTATTTTGTATATCTGTCAACGGCGTCCCCGATCGCACTGTATCTCGCTATGAAAACATAATTATAGTAACGATGGAATTTTCATCTTTGGAGAAAGCAAACATTTCTCTGCTTTCTTCGTCACGCCATAAAATATGTATTGGAAGAAACAACAATAGTAATTCACTATAAAATGTATTAAATGTGATTCTAGATGATGTTGTGAGGCCAGTCGTGGCGCAGTGGCACAAATGGCGTGTTATGGTCAGTTAGTAAGCAATACAAACCAGTATACATTTAATAATTGTAATATATTACAGTGGTTTATTATAGTTATCATAAAGTAAGACTGGAATATTCATATATAAGAATATGCATACATATAAAAAAAAACTATTAATATGTTAAAATACATAGAATAATTTAAACTTAATTTATTTTGATAGCATAGCATCTGTAATTTATGTTTCCTTGATGTTATAACATGTTTCTATTGTCTGCACTAATCTTACGATATTTTCCATACTTATATTATTTACTATTTACTTAAATTTATATTTTCATTTCTTCGCTCTGGTGTCGAGGTTAAGCGCGGCGTTGAGTTCTGCCACTCAACACGCAATGCCTCCAGAATTCGGCAGAAAGTGGGGAACGGAGTGTCTTAACACAAGGTTCCCTCTGACTACCCTGCAGTGTGCGGGATACAGCGTGAAGCTAATTTAATTTATTTTTTATTTATATTATTTACATTTTTTTGTCTATTATGTAAAAACTAAGAGCGGTATAGAAACAAACTAGTTTAGTGGCAAATTTTCAAGTATCATCATAATTGTAACTCGAATCCCGTTCGGCGGAAAGTCCAACAGTGACACACATCGATAAGAGAAGAGGTAATCAATCAGCCGGTCTCGGGGAAAAACCTTAGAAGTTACGTCGGTCCTGGCCATATGACCAATGGCCATATGTGGTCGAAACCAGTTGGCGGTCTCAGTAAGAAAAGTTTTTTAGTAAGTAGATACCTTATACACAGAAATTAATTTCTGTATCAATTTAAGAAAAATCAAAGATGATTATGAGTGAGGTTGAGAGCAGGGGCTCAAGCGTACGATTGTAAACGTAAGGTAGGTTCGAATCCCACACGGAAAATTTAAATATTAAATATTTTTATTTTATTGCTCTAGTAACGAAGTTAAGCGTGGCGTTGAGTTCTCGACGACTCGACAAGCAATGCATCAAAAAATCGGCGAAAACGAAAGTGTCTTACTAGAAAACGGAGTGTCTTAACCCTAGGTTCCCTCGGTGTGGACTACATAATAAAAATATTAATTAAAGAAACACCAAATCTATACCCAAACAAATATTAAAATTTCAACACTAAAAGTCAAAGTGACGTTGTAAACCGTTCTTACCAATGCATATGGAATAGTACAATGAAGCGTATTTAATAACTTAACACACTTTAACGTTACATGGATAATAAAATTGAAACTTCCGCAAAATTATTTATTTCTAAAGCATGTTTTCATCCTGATTTAAGAACAGTAAATAATTTGCGATTTAAGGAAACATAAAGAAGAGAAAACATACAGTTACACATTCTATAAACTATTATTCGACAATTTAAAGAGAAAACATTGTATTTGCTAAATAAATAAACATTTTTTTTATCAAATTAAGCCTACGCAAGCATTATAAGCCCATTGGAAAGCTACCGCCGAAGCGGAAGGTAATTCTATTGAGAAGAATAAGCGAGAAGTCAACTGGTTATTAAGTATAAACTTTACTAATTCATAATATTCTTATAACAACAGTGTGACTTTCCCGTGAGATCGTGAACAGTATTTAATTATAAACATTAAATTCATGATAATATTTTTGAATACAATTAATTATATGCTTTGTTTTAATGTGTTATATAACAATTAGTATTTCGCGAAATTGTGGTGTGTATGGTAATCTCAAAAATATGGTCAAGTGCTAGTAGAACTCGCCAACCAAGGGTTCCGTACCCATTTCAGAATTATAGTGCAATTTATAAAAGTTGACAAACTTAAGTTTTCAAGCGTTTACATTAATTTTATATAAAATAAACCACATACATATATAAAAAAACCCTGCAAGTTTTGATTACATGGCTAATTTAATGCAAAATACAGTAAGAACGATTCATAAATGCTCGTATCTTTTGAATGTGTTGATTTTATTTCTGTACTCAAAGGAAACCGCAGATCTAAATACATGATATTAATTTCAGCTTAATAACTCCACGCGATCTCGCGATAAATGTTCTTGACAGACGGACGACAAAGTAATTCTAAAAGGGTTCCGTTTTCACCTTTTGACGTACGGAACCCTAAAAATAATGATCTTAGGAGCAAGCTACACCGTCGTTTATACAGCGTATAGCTCAATGTGTTACAATATAATGCTGACGAAATCGACGATTAAATCACGTAGGTACGTAATATAACATCGCTACGCATATGAAGTACTTCACTTGTGTTTATAAATTAAATATATATAAAAAGTTAATTGTTAATTTACAATTTTTCAATCACAGCAGCATACTGGTGCTGGTAATGTAGGTGCTGAATAGTGATTTGGCAGAACTAGGTGATTACTTGTCGGGTGGTAAAAAATACTTCTTTCCATTTCGTTATAAATTAAATTGATTGACATACCGAATATATGATAATGAAGTAATAAAACTTCACTTCTTTGTCACTTAAAATCGTAATGATCATGATATAAATAAGACCAGTATATATAATAATATCTAATAAATATCATATATTACTACACATAGATACTGGTAGTATGTATTTTAAAAATAATAGTTAGGATAAGATTTACTTGGTGCCAATTAAAACATGCCAAAGTAAAGATGATTTTAAAAGGAAAGGACCAACATTAGAAACTTTTACGTTTTCAAACGTTATCACCCAGTAAAAAAAAATACAATATTCAGGCGGCTACATGTTACATAATTAAATAAGGCACAGATCAGAGATAATAAAAATACCAAACGTCGGCGGACAAACATGCAAAAATTATTTTTCGAGCATTTTATTGCGTATATTATATAAAGATGTTTTTTTGAATGGCCAATATCTCGGAAACGATAAAATTCCAGGGTAAAAAAATCGGAATTGATCTCCTGAATCACCGTTATCAGTTTTATACATTTTTAAAGTATTTTTAAAGTGTTATTCCACACTTAGGAAAGAAAAATACTTATTTAGAAAACGTATAAAATTTTGAACGCAGCGGGACTCGAACCCGCGCCTCCTGGAAACCGACCAGGCGCTCTGACCACTAAGCCATGCGTTCATGTCTATATATCTACCAATCACCCTATATAATTGAAATTTATACAGAAGTTTACCGAATCTAAAATAAACGCACATATCAGCCATAATATAATTTCTCTGACCGTCCAAATTGCAAATAATCCTAAGACATAATTTAAAACTTTATCACCGACTCAGAATCACCAAGTCCAGGCTTGTAAAACCATTATTTTTCACTTAACCCGGCACTGATCCAGTCTAGATAAGCTAACAAGCCCGTGATCGAGTACACCCGTAACGGGCTCATAATAACACTTATTTAACATTATCCGTATTTACTCATACAATTCGAAACATTTAGATCAATTTCATAGATTAAAATATAGAGGAAAATGTTACATAACGTTGTTTTTTTTATTTTTAATATATTTTTAATCATCAGTCGTGGCGCAGGGGCACAAAGTGTGACTGTAAAATTGTCTATTTATGTCACTCGAGGATATGAAATATTTATTTATATTTTCATTTCTTCGCTCTGGTGTCGAGGCAAAGCACGGCGTCGAGTTCCGCCACTCAACAGGCAATGCCTCCAGAATGCGGCGGAAAATAGGAAAGCGGAGTGTCTTAACACTAGGTTCTCTGCCTACCCTGCTGTGTGCTCGAGACAGCTGATGATAGCAGTTTATTATCATTTTAACGTCATACAGAAATAAAGATACCGATGCTTATGATTACAGCGCTTAATTGTTTTTCTTAATCTAACAATGCAATATTTAGATATTTCCCGCATACTTTTAATATTAAACAACATATAATAAAACTTTAAACTTTTAAGAAGCTAGTGATAAGCTTCACCTATTCGATTGTGATAAATCAAACATATTTTCAACAAGTGTAAGTTAAAGACAACTTACTGATATATCAAAAATAGCTTATATCGTCTAAATTTAGCCCAAAGTAAATTATGACTTGGGAATTATTCATAGATTTTACAACTAAAGCTGTTAAATGAGAAATAGAAGTAGACTAATGCGTTATAATAATAAATTACATCTCCTGTCCTCACTAAATAAGAGGCCAGTCGTGGCGCAGTGGCACAAATTGTGACTATAAAACCGACTCGTTGTGGGTTCGATCCCCACTCGAGGAGATGAAATGTTTACTTAAATTTATATTTCCATTTCTTCGCTCTGGTGTCGAGGACAAGCGCGGCGTTGAGTTCTGCCACTCAACACGCAATGCCTCCAGAATTCGGCAGAAATTAGGGAACGGAGTGTCTTAACACTAGGGTCCCTCTGCCTACCCTGCAGTGTGCGGGATACAGCGTGAAGCTGATTTAAAATAAGAAATGGGATAATATAAAAAAGACGCCATTACAAAAAAAATAGAATACAGGCAAGAACCGCCGCTTAACCAAATACAACAATGAATATCCAAAGCAATAATATCAATTAGACGTTTCACACTTTGAAAAGATTAACCGGTCGAAGTCGTTAGAAGTTGGAGCCGGCCATGTTTTCACATCACTTCAATAAACTTGTTTGTCAACAAACAGCAACTGCGGTGTGAAAGATAGCTTTTTACTTTAAATATGAAAATGTATTTACTGTCTGATGATGTCTATCATAATTATTGATGTTTTTTTTAGCGCCACGCTGTATCCCGGATACAGCACTGTAGGCAAAGGGAAACTAGTGTTAAGACACTCTATTCCCCATTTTCGGAAGTATTTTAGAGGTATTGCGTGTTGAATGGCGGAACTCAACACTGCGCTTTGCTCTGTTACCAGAGCTAAAAAATGAAAATATTAATTATTTCATTTGCTTGAGGGCGAGTGAACGCCACGACTGGCCTCAATTAATAAAAATGAATTCAAATTTATTTTATTATATTACCTAAGCTATTATTTGAAGATCAACATTTAATTGTCTAGAACTTTTGGAGGGGATGAAATTAGAATTTGGACGGTAACAAAAAGTAAAACTGTACTATAACTTTTTATATTTTCATTGAGATGTGCACTCGGATGCATGCATCCTTTAAAACGCAGGTATCTAAAAAAAAATACATTTAATTCAAAAAATGCTAATTAACAAACGTGAGACCAACAAAATGAAATTACAGTTAATATACATATAAATAAGGTCAAACAATCACATATTAAGAAGCAACCATTAAAAATTAATGATTAAAATTTTATATTTTTTAGTTAACTGTGTATCTAATATTTAAAACGCGACATGTACAATAAATCTTGTCGTTTTTCCCATTAAGACTGTCTAATAAAAATAAAAGTATACAATTTTTCAAATAAATGTCATATAAAAATAATAATTAATTATTGAAACATAATCTTACGAAGTTAAAAATAACATAAATTAAATAAAATAACATATCGTTATTCAAAATGTTATTTCCGTATAGGATATAATGTGGTACTATTCCTGGCGCGTAGTGACAATCTGATACACATTCATCAAATTTCAAAGCCGCAGACAATCTTTGATTTAGAATACGTGAATAGAAAAATAGTAGGAAATATTTGTTACTGTTAATTGATAATTCGTAAAAAAAACCGGCCAGTTGAGGCCAGTCGTGGTGCAGTGGCACAAAGTGTGACTGTAAAACCGATTGGTTGTGGGTTCGATCCCCACTCGAGGAGATGAAATATTTACTTAAATTTATATTTCCATTTCTTCGCTTTAGTGTCGAAGCAAAGCGCGGCGTTGAGTTCTGCCACTCAACACGCAATGCCTCCGGAATACAATAGAAAGTGGGGAACGGAGTGTCTTAATACTAGGTTCACTCTGCCTACCCTGCTGTGTGCGGAATACTGCGTGAAGCTGACTTATTTTACTTTTTATTATTAAAAAAACAATTAAAAACTTACAAGCAGTGGAATTAAAAAATAACTACATCCATTTTACACCATAATTAATATAGAGTAGTCCATTCGTATTTAATTATATAACGTTGTGAGGCGATTGTTTTAATTTATTAGTCCCAAATTAATCTACATAATATATATACATACATTTTTAACCACACACCTATGATGAATGGAACTTAAGATAATAGACTTCAATTACGCGTGCACTGTTATTATCTATTGCATAATGGAATTTGACGTTAGAACGAGTGAACGTTATTTATCATCCATGCATTCGTTCGTTCGGTAAATTATTAACTATATAAATAAAATAAGCTTCACGCTGTATCCCGCACACTGCAGGGTAGGCATAGGGAACCTAGTGTTAAGACACTCCGTTCCCCACTTTCTGTCGAATTCTGGCAGAACTCAACGCCGCGCTTGTCCTCGACACTAGAGCGAAGAAATGGAAATATAAATTTAAGTAAATATTTCATCTCCTCGAATGGGGATCGAATCCACAACCAGTCGGTTTTACAGTCACACTTTGTGCCCCTGCGCCACGACTGGCCTCAACTGATGAACTATATATATTTTTAAGATATTGATATTTTTGGCAAATTTAGGTTTCATTATGGTTTTGGGTTCAAATTCCATTAGAGAAAATGTTTATAAATTAAAAATATAGTTTGAAATTTAGGAGCAAAATGTGGGATTGTACCTAATGCATAAAAATTAAAACACATATATAGTACATAAAGCCGTAATAAATATTATATTTCGAAAAACTAATGATAACAATAGACTTCATATTTTATTTAAAACTGGATCGAAACTTATCGAAAGCGTTAAGAAAAGAATTTAAGTACATTAAATAAATAGTGTTTCTTACTATGTAACTCAGTGCCCTGCAATCTTACATATAAACTTCACCTGGGTGTTACGTGTAATTACTAGGAAGCTGTGAGTAATTGCCTCTTAAGGAAATTACATCGCCCAACAATACTTGCCTGAGCGACCATAAGTCACGATGGAAAGTGCCCCATCTCTATTGACCCTCAAATTATCTTGAGTAACTTCAACTGATGCCAGTCGTTGCGCAGGGGCGCAAGCGTGTGACTGTCAACGCGAGAGGTTGCGGGTTCGATTCCCGCTCGAGGTAATGTACTGTCAATGTTTTCATTACTTCGCTTTTGAGTCGAGGCAAAGCGCGACGTTGAGTTCCGCCACACAATACTCAATGCCTCTTGAATTCGGCGGAAAGTGTAGAGCGGAGTGTCTATACTAGAGTCACTGTGCCTACTCCGTAAATTAAAATTAAATTCAATTAAGCCTTTTTACATTAAACAAATGTAATAAAATACATAAGACTTAATTTAATAGTACAAGTGAAATGAGAATAATTACAGACCCAACTTATCTTAACTGTTAGATACCATTGCGAGCGTCTAATTTACTATTATCGTTATTACATATTTTATTTGTTGCTTTATAATAAAATTGTAATAAACATAAATAGATATCTGTGTTTTACAGTTACAATTGTAAATCGTCGAGATATTTAATATATTTTTTAAAAGTAAGGAAGTCTTTCTATACAGAAAACTAAACGTCATCTTTTTCTTTATAATATTAACAAAAATAACAGTAGTCGGGATAAATAAATCTTATTTGAGTTATTAGAGAACAAAAAGGATAAAGCCAGTCGTGGCGCAAGGACACAAAATGTGACTGTAAACGTAATTGGTTGTGGGTTCGATCTCCACTCGAGGAAATGAAATATTTATTAAGCACGCAATGCCTCCAGAACTCGGCGGTAAGTGGGGAACGGAGTGTCTTAACACTAGGTTCCCTCTGTATACCCTGCTGTGTGCAGAATACAGCATGAAGCTGATTTGATTTGATTTTAAAAAAAGATATGGATAAGGACAAAATAAAATGATTTCTTAGCCCCGACATTCTAAACGGTATTTTTGACTACCAGGTCATTGAAGTTTTTGAATCAAATTTTTACAAAAACAACCAGGAAGTCGTGAATTTTATGTAAGTTTTATGAATGAAATGAAAAACCGGATACATCAATATGAAGATCATGCACATTGATGAATCAGTTTATAGTTATCGCAACCCACTAACGGACGTCCGCTGCACCACTTATATGGCGATGTTGATGCGTCTTATTATATTACGACGGCAATAAAGTATGTATTTGTTTGAAATAACTTAAATAAATATGACTATACTATTATTATTCAAATATATTTCAGACACGTAAAGTAAAATTAAAGGTGATATAAATGTAAAATAAATAAATCAGCTTCACTGTATCCCGCACACAGCAGGGTAGACAGAGGGAACCTAGTGTTAGGACACTCCGTTCCCCACTTTCTGCCGAATTCCGCACGCATTGCGTGTTGAGTGGCACTCAGTGCTACGCTTTGCCTCAACACCAGAGCGAAGAAATGGAAATATAAATTTAAGTAAATATTTCATCTCCTCGAGTGGGGTCGAACCCACAGCCAGCCGGTTTTACAGTCACATTTTGTGCCGCTGCGCCACGACTGACTTCACAATATATAAATGTATATGATATTTTGTGCCGCTGCATATTCATATACAAGCCAGACCGTATAATACCACTATACAATTAATTATTGTGTACCTTCTAATATGAATTAGTTTCGTATTATAATCGAAATGAAATAAAACAAACACAAAATGTTACAGGAAACTTACCGAAATACAAAAGTGAAAACTGCATTTAAATCGGTTAAGTCGTTTCTGAGACTAGAGGGCGCGCGCGGCTTCGCCCGCTTATTAGGAGTGAATTCTAAAAAAACCACGAAATACGCGTTCAATAAAATATTTTAAACAGTCTGAATTTAAATTTTTATAGAAATCGGTAGCAATTTAAAGATTTTTCCATATAAACTTTCAACCCCTTATTTGAACCTTTAGGGGGTGAATTCTTAAAAACCATGAAACACGTGTCCAATGAAATATTTTTAAGAGTCTGAATTTCAAATTTTATATAAATCGGTACAGATTAAATTTTTTTTCCATACAAACTTTCAATCCCTATTTCATCCCTTTAAGGTTAAAATTTTTCAAATTCCCTTCTTAGTGGATGTCCAGAATATGAAAATAAACATCTGCCCAAATTTCACTTTTCTACCATCAGCGGTTACGGCTCTGCGTGCGTCTTACGTGCGTGCGTGGTTTCTTAGGTTTGCTTATTTTTGACGTATTCAATGAAATATTTTTAAGAGGATTGCTTATTTTTGATGACATAGGGGAGGGGGGGTCAGTAATTGCAAAAAAACTGCTTACGTAATACTTGAAGGGCCCCTTAACACTAGGTTCCCTCTGCCTACCCTGCTGTGTGCGGGATACAGCGTGAAGCTGATTTATTTTATTTATTTAGCAAGAAGTTTTGTATTGCACACAAAGTTGCACCTATCGTCGCTCCCGTCACGTCACAGAGAGCGCGCGCCCGTGTACCGGAAAAGGGACCAGACTATTGAACTTTTGACCGACGCGACGGAAAGGCGGTGTTGCGTGTGGCGGTGACTTTAATGATTTGTTGTGACCCATAAATGGATGAAAACAATGTAAGCCTATAAATATGTAAAAAAAAAATTAAATTAAATTTGAGACCAGTCGTGGCGCAGTGGCACAAAGTGTGTCTGTAAAACCGATTGGTTGTGGATTCGATCTTCACTCGAGGAGATGAAATATTTACTTAAATTTATATTTCGATTTCTTCGCTCTGGTGTCGAGGCAAAGCGCGGCGTTGAGTTCTGCCACTCAACACGCATGCTTTCAGAATTCGACAGAAAATGGGGAACGGAGTGCCTAACACTAGGTTCCCTCTGCCTACCCTGCTGTGTGCGGGATACAGCGTGAAATATATTAAAGGAATGTATAAATTATGATGTTAAAAAAATGTTAAACAAGTTGCAAAAAAAAGTGAATTGACAGCTATTATATTAGGTATGTATTACCGCTTATAGGTATATGATCACTTTAAAAGGATTTGCGACGCCTTCACGCATTCACTATATAACTTTTAACTGCATAATATAATTGGCTCATATACAATACAATTATCCTATATATACCAGGGTAGGCTGAGGGAACCTAGTGTTTAGACACTACGTTCCCCATTTTCCGCCGAATTCTGAAGGCATTGTGTTTTGAGCGGAGGAGCTGCGCCTTTTACCTTTGTACCAGAGCAAATAAACGAAAATATTAAAAATAATAATTCATTCTCCCCGAGTGGGAAACGAACCCACAACTGTCGCGTTACAGTCACACACTTGTGCCCCTGCCCCACGAGTGGCCTCGCAACATAATTAATGTCAGTAATAAAATAAAAAATATAATTCAATTCATACACAAATTAAAATTCAAACGCCAACCGACTCTCATACTGGCGCTTGACGACTGACTTTAATAAGCATAAATAGCAAAAAAATTAAAAGTAGATTAAAAACGTGATAAGACGATAAAATTCTTGACTTGGTTGTAAAATTAAACAATGAGACGTAAGTACTAAAGATTAAATTTGTAGACATAGACATCAAGGTCGTGGCAAAAATAAAATTTAAACAGAGACGTTCAGGGAAGTGGAAGTAAGTTTTGTTACACGCGGCATCCTGCATTACGCAAGTTAAGATTTAATATAGCAATTAGTATGGAAATCGTTCGTCGCGCTCCACGAAATGTTACGACAAATCTAGTAAACCAGATCACGGCGTCGGATTAGTTCATTTATTTATCCCGTACTTTACCATAAAATTAAATAAAATGAAATCAAATAAATCCCGCACACAGCAGGGTAGGCTGAGGGAAACTAGTGTTGAGACATTCCGTTACCCACTTTCTGCCGGATTCTGGAGGCATTGCGTGTTGAGTGGCAGAACTCAACGCCGCGCTTTGCCTCGACACCAGGGCGAAGAATGGAAATTTAAATTTAAGTAAATATTTTATCTCCTCGAGTGCGGAGCGAACACACAACCAGTCGGTTTTACAGTCACACTTTACGCCCCTGCACCACGACTGTCCTCAGGCCTACCATAAAATTGTTACCCAATAATCACTGTAAAACACCCATAAGATAAGATAAGATAAGATAGATATAATCTTGGTTAAATTACAAATGCAATTATTAAAAGCAATAACTTAGAATTGGTAACAAACAGCATTTAAATATTGATTTATTTCAATACATTCTTAGAGAAACTACGTTTTATTTGATTTTACAAAACATGTTCCAACATAAACTATGCTGTGACAGTTTCACATTCAACACAACCTACATAGCTGCATCAAGTGTGCCATGGGAGAATATTTTCTTCTGCATCGCTCATAATTTATGGAAATGGATATTATAGTCATAACCTCTAGACTACAACATAATTGTGATATTCTAATTTAAAAAAACCAGCTTCACGCTGTATCCCGCACACAGCAGGGTAGGCAGAGGGAAACTAGTGTTAAGACACTCCGTTCCCCACTTTCTGCCGAATTTTGGAGGCATTGCGTGTTGAGTGGCAGAACTCAACGCCGCACTTAGCCTCGACACCAGAGTGAAGAAATGGAAATATAAATTTAAGTAAATATTTTATCTCCTCGAGTGGTTATCGAACCCACAACCAGTCGATTTCACAGTAACACTTCGTGCCGCTGCGCCACGACTGGCGTCTTTAAAATTCTAATTAAAAGCCGGAATTAACTCCAACATAAAGCCAACTGTCCGTAAAGACTAAATCTATGGCGATGATGTTATAAAATTTAAAATTAAATATAGTTTTAAGAACTCTTTTATCGCAAATATATCTAAAATCATTAATATCAGAAATTTAATATATTCGAATTTTCACTTTACAATTACCTATATGTATATATTTGTCTAAGAGAAAACTCGAGGTTGGTTCTAACATCAACAACAAATCTCGATATGAAATTTATAAGCTTTATGAACATTAAACTGGTGCCAACTGTGATTTAGTAGCGGACACGCTGAAAGGGGTACGTTCAACTTTCTTCGACAGTACAAACAGTGTTGCCACACATATTATAAGCTTGTAAATAGTTAAAAATAAATCAGCTTCACGCTGTATCCCGCACACAGCAAGGTAGGCAGAGGGAACCTAGTGTTATGACACTCCGTTCCCCACTTTCTGCCGAAATTTGTTAATTGTAAATAGTTAACTATTGATTATAGCTTAATAAATATATATATATCATATATTATATATATCATATATTATATTGATTATAGCTTAATAAATAAATTGTCGGTCTTTACATATAAACGGACTGTCAATATATTAATTTATTATTCAATCATTGATTGATTGAATAATATTAAAAAAAAAATATAAAGTTCTAACAAGAAAATTTAGAGTCGTCTAGAGTAGCGGAACTCAACGCCGCGCTTTGTCTCGATACCAAAACGAAGAAATGAAAATATAAATGTAAATAAAGATTTCATTTCCTCGAGTGGGGATCGAACCGACAACCAGTCGATTTTACAAATACACTTCGTGCCCCTGCGCCACGACTTGCCTCTAAAATAAATTAAAATAATATACATTTATGTTTACAATTTTATTATATCTTTTTAATATCAAGACGATTCTTTATTCTGCTTTTAACATGTCAGTTAAATGAATTGGACTCTAGGTAAACTCGAGCAAACACAATGTATTAAAATGTTCAAATATCATAACACAGGTATCGAGGTATTGAAGTCAATGTTACTAATTAAATAATCAGTCATTAAAATGTGATAAATCATTTCCAAATGAACTTAAAGCTACGTTTTTTAATACAGGATAAATATTTTTCAAAATAAGCAAAATAAGCCTAGTGACAACTACTCCACATGTTTAAGATATAATGTTATTTCGAGAAGATTGTACTTAAAAAAATGTAAAGAACATCGATTTTTTTATAGAAAACAAAAATAATAATATCCATACGATCCTACGTACTTTATAAATTTTGCAATATATGAAATATATTACACGCCTACATTATTTAAATATTTTATCAAACAGAATATAATTCCTACTTAAATGCAATATAATATAAAAATATGAAAAATATTTATTATTATTATAAAGCTAAACATAGTTAAACATTTGAATAATATTTAATTGTAACAAGTAAGAGTGTTGCCATTAATGTCATTTTCATTTTAAGTTTATAGAAATGGAGGAAAGTTGCGGCTACATCTAATATCAAAGATCGCAATGTTTTACAGACGTCGTGACAAGAGGTCAGGGTGTGTATACAAATAACTAAATTCAAGTGCGGCAATAGAAGGAAAAGGCAATATTATAAAGTGAAGTTGGACCTGTTTGTTCATTTTTTGTTTTTTTGTAACGTTTTATACTACACATGTGTATGTTGTTTTTAAGTTTTTGAGACTATAAACGCGTCTAGCTGTTGTGGGTTCGATCCTCACTAGAAGAATTTCAATATTTAATATTTTCTTCGCTCTGGTGGCGTTGAACTCGCAATGCCTCGATAATTCGATTTCATTCGAAAGAGATTTCATTCGAAAACGGGGAACGGGCAACATAACACCAGGTTCCCTATGCCTACTATGCTGTGTGCATAATACAGCGTAGCGAAGTTATACCAAAAAATATGTATTTTGTAGGATATATAAAAATAACTTTAAATAATTTTACAATTTTTTATCTTGCAAAACTATAAATTAAGTGCAGCGAAATTTAATTGTTAATTAAAAATAGCTTCACTAATTAAACTTCGTAAAGTGTGTAACATTTGCAACTTAGCGTAATGGTTCAGATTTTTCATTTAAAAGTATAATCAATTTCATGAAATTCTAAAAAAATTTAATAACAATATTATATTTGTAAAATAATAAAAAAAAACATAAAATTATTGTTAAACAAAAGGATCTCCTATTAAAGATCGTAAGATCCCTAAAGACTTTCAGTGAAATAACAATTTATTTCTGTAATATCTAAATTATAGAGGTGATAAAAATTTAAACTTCCAAATTCGACCACTTCCACCACCGATTTTTCCTTCACAAATCACAGTATTGATTTTTTTTTTACATGAAAGATAATGAGATTACTTAACAAATATATGTGTCACAGCACTAGCGAGGTGTTCACCTTATGGTATCTAAATCGATCGTGTGTAACTAATAAATGAAAGTACGAACGATAAAAACAAACAGTGTTAATAATAAAATAGCTTTCACAAAAATATTTAAAATTTTTCAAAATAAAAATAACAATAAATTATAATATATATTTTTTTCTAGGTTATGTATTCCAAACATAGCAGGGTACGTAAAGATCATCTAGTGTTAAGACACTCCTTTCCCATTAAGACACTTCCGTTCCCGCTTTAACGAGCGAGGAAAATAAAAACATAAAATTTCCTCGAGTGGGAATCGAACCTACAACCACACGTTTCCAATCCCACGCTTGTGTACAACAATCTTAATGAAAAGACAAATATTTATTTAAAGCGTTTAGTCTTTTTATTACTCACAGCCTTCATAGTAGAGATAAATGTGGTGTAGTTTTAAAAGTGAATGGAAATCACAAGTTCCAGTTTCGATAATTTCGCACACAATGCCGGCACCACACCACTTGCCAGCGTCGATACGCAATTAATAAACGCGTTGACCTACTCTCCGCTCTCCGCTATACGGAATATTGTCGAATCATTCCTTTGATGTTAATTAATTTAATAAAAAAAATGTATAATTAGATTGCGATAAAACTAACAGAACTTTGTTACGGTTTTAATTTATATGTTTGTTTAAAGCTTTTAAGCTTCTATGGCTTATCTAAAATTTCTTTACCACGTTATTTTATTTTATATAATTGTTGTAAAGTATTATTCACTGAGGACTTGTTTCGCTCAATCACTCTTTTAACGCTCATGCACTTTGGAAACGTGCTTGATGTCATTGAAACAGTCAAACGATACCTACGAGATAACCTTTATTTTTCTTATATAAATTCTTAAGCGCTGTACTTAAGAAACATAATTTAAATCAATTGGAATAACTTTGCATAATAGTTTAAGAAGAACAAAAAACAACAATTCTCACCATATATCAAGTCCTTGTTCATCGATCGTGATGATACAAAAATCACAAACAAAACCTATTGTGATCGGTTACATCAAATCTGAAACACCACTACCACTACACCATAAGGCACATTCCACTTCCACAAAACGAGCACAGAACCCGCAAATTCCACAGCGCAGGAAGAGTCACACATACGTTTCCTCGGACACTGCTAAGACAATAACTTAACAGAACGAAGTAGTGTCACCAACGATTCGCAGAGCGAATTATAAACATCTCTAGACTCACATGTCGTTTAAAAGACGACAGTTAAACCGACATTACCGGTCTATATTGTTCCAAATTTGTTATCGAAAAGTCGTTTTTTTTTTATTTATTTAATGTAAAATAAACGCGAAGATGAACCCACGAGTGAGCTGCGCGGGCAGCGCGAGCAAACTGAGGCGCCACGGAGCGCTATTATGTGACGCATCTAACTGAACGGCTTGGACTTCAAACTTTACGCTGACAAATTAAAAACAACACCGCTCTAACGCGAGTAGATCGCAACGCGGGTACATTGCATTTGGTTGGGTAGCTAAGTTTCGAATAAGCTCACTGTTACATACATGGACGAGGCTGGGCAAGGCTCTCGAGATATGGCGGTCGGGCGTGTAGCGTGTATGCAATCATTACGCGGGTTTAATCGGACGGGTGATGGATCCAGCTGATATTGACCGCGACAGACGGATCGTGGCACTACATTTATTAAGTTTTTATTTTGAAAGAATGTATTTTCTTTATTTTAAACAAAAAATATATATAAGGATACTTATTACAGTACTATTTTTATACTATTGTTTGTTGAACATACATCTAAAGTGAAAAAATTATGCAATAACAGTGCAATTCCAAATATGTGAATAATATTATAAATTCAAAAAATACACTAAAATATAACTTAAAGCATGTCCAATAGGCAGTGTTGTAATCTGTGGCCTAGATTAAATCCAAAAAAGTTGTGAATGAATGAATGGTCGACCTCAACTTTCCATACATAATATTATTTAAATATATGTATTTTAAGAGTATAAATCGTAATATTGACAGAATAAGTTCTGTCTCGTTCTCTGATATTTCCCGAACTAAGGACTAAAACCTAAGTAACATATATATTCATAAAGAAAAAGACCACTCTACACGTTTCAATTTTTCATATAATTCGCTTTTAACATACATATGTACACATATCCTAGAAACATTTCACTGTTTTCTTTAATTTGACCGTCAAGAACATAGCTCTACGTATTACTTCACAAGACCACCGGGTAAGTCAGTGATTTTTTTTGCTTTACGCTGTATCCCGCACACTGTAGATTAGACAGAGGGAAACTATTGTTAAGACAACCCGTTCCCAATTTTCTGTCAAATTCGGGAGGCATTGCATGTTCAGTGGTGAAATTCAACGCCGCGCTTTGCCTCGACACCGAGAAACAAAACAGAACAACTGAAAATAGAAAAATAATTCATATCCTCGAGTGGGGATCGAACCCACAACAAATCGCGTTTACAATCACACACTTGTAACCCTGCGTGACGACTGGCCTCAGTCAGTTATACCGCCGCGTGTATTTTACATAGAGATCGCGTGCTAAGTCTTAACCGCTTGCGCTACAATTTTAAGGCATCACCTAGGTTAAATTTTTAATTTTACTAAAACTTGAAATTCTTATTAAATAGACAGTAAAAAAAAAGATGTTTATGCGTATTATTTAACATTTTTTTTTAAAAGTATCCGGATCTATCAAGGAAGCTATGAAGTAAGGAATGACACAAATAAATATGTATCTTTTTTACTCTCTTACTTACTCTACTCTAAAATAGTCTTTCTTCTTTATTAACTACAGCTGGAGAAAAATTATATATTGACGAAAATTATATGCAAATTTTTCCTTCCAAATATATTGAAGTCGGAATTTCTAACCTTCGATCAACTATTCATAATGTATAGTTGATCGAAGTTACCGCCTATTTTTTTTACTAATAACGATTAAACTTTTATAAACATTTTAAAATAAAATTGCTTAGTTATCATTGATTCTAGAATTCTTCGTAAATAACGTATGTTATTATTTTTGTGCAAAAAATATTTAATTACCAATACACATGCTGCTGTAAAGTATAGGTAGGTAATATAACATGAATGAAATATTAAACACATTTTTTTTTACTATTTGTAAATATTTTTTCTTTCTTTTGCTTAATAGAAACGTAACGCAAGACGCTTGGGCCTTAATAGGAACGGAGTATCTTAACACCATGGACCCTAGTGTTAAGACACTCCGTTCTTATTTAAGTACTCGCGTTCTCCACTTTCCACCGAATTCTGGAGGCATTGCGTGTTAAGTGGCAGGAATCAACGCCTCGCTTTGCCTCGACACCAGAGCGAAGAAACGAAAATATTGAATATTTCATTTCGTCGAATGGGAATCGAACCCACAACCTGTCATGTGCTCAATCTATTTTCCATGTTATTATTAAAAATACCTATTGATATAAAATTTTCCACTGTTCTCCATTCCCCACTACAGGTTCAGTAAGCTGCGGTCGTGGAACAAGTATAATTAAGGAGTGCATGTAATACAGTCTATTGCCGCTGAGACTGGATTCTCAGCCATGGGAAACGTTAAGCTAGAACGGCCATACTTCTATATTCAAACGAGCAATAAAAGGTTTGTGTGAAATTTTATATTCCTGGGGGAAAAACGGCTTTGAATGAAGGTTTAGAAAAAATATGCAACACCTATCTATGATAGACATATCGTGAGAAATGTTTAAATAAGAAATATAAAAAAAACTGAAAAATATATAAATATAATAATTTTTAAACATTTTTAAAGTGTTATTCCACACTTAGGAAAGATAAAAACTAATTTAGAAATCGTAAATAGGTCGAAATTTTTTTAACAACATAAATAAGTTGTAGCACACGTTTAAAAATTTTGACGTAACTTGATGAGAACGTATGGCTTAGTGGTCAGAGCGCCTGGTCAATTTCCAGGAGAGATACGCGGGTTCGAGTCCCGCTACATTAAATTTTTTATACGTTTTTTAAATATGTAAATATAATCATATTTTACATTAGTATAATTCAACACGTTTCTTGTATTTTCTATGTTTATTCATTTCTATGAAATCTAAACCCATTATCTCTCGGTCGGCTTTATAGCTCGGAGGGACACGAGGAATGTAGAGAAGGACAGTATTCCTATAATTATTCCTCGGCATCTCGAGGAGATGTGCGTGTAAAACATGCATTTACATCTTAACGATCGCCTAGAAAACATCCCGCTGGAGCACTTGATAATGATTGATGTCATTAATAATGAATATGTGTCGCCCAGTAAGTTATCTCTATGGAATTATATTTTTTTCAATTGAAACTCAGAAAAATATATTAATGTTAAGTTGTTTTTTTTTGCGTTACGCTGTATTTAGATGCAGAGTGGGCACAGAGAACCCAGTGTTAAGACACTCCGCTCCTCATTTCCGCCGAATTTATTTTGCTTGAGGGGGGATCGAACCCACAACCTATCGCGTTTACACATGCCACACACTTGAGCTCCTGCGCCACTAAGCTCATTACCAATTATTTGATTTATCATAGAGTTACACGTTTACATTTATCAAGCCACGACAGTACAGTATACGACAAACATCAAAATACACAAACTAGAATTAATACATGAACATAATCAAAACAAAACCATTTAAACGGCATCGAATAGCCGCATCGTGATGTTCAACACCGTTAAACCCCTCACGAGGATACCAGACGATTCAGTGCCTATAATAAAATTACCTTAGCTGGTAAAATCCATAAATTTTAACATGTCCATGCGTTAAATTAAAGAATAGTGTGGAAAATACATATATTTGACATTATACAAAATACTGATATGAGGCCGGTCGTGGCGCAGCGGCACGAGGTGTGACTGCAAAACCGACCGGTTGTGGGTTCGATCCCCACTCGAGGAGATGAAATATTTACTTAGGGGCCGTTCAAGTATTACGTAAGCACTGTAGGGGGGCGGGGGGATCTTGGGTTTGCTTATTTTTGACGTTTTCAATGAAATATTTGTAAGAGGATTGCTTATTTTTGATGACATAGGGGGGTGTCAATAATTGCAAAAAACTGCTTACGTAATACTTGAACGGCCCCTTAAATTTATATTACCATTTCTTCGCTCTGGTGTCGATGTTAAGCGCGGCGTTGAGTTCTGCCACTCAACACGCAATGCCTCCAGAATTCGGCAGAAAGTGGGGAACGGAGTGTCTTAACACTAGGTTCCCTCTGCCTACCCTGCTGTGTGCGGGATACAGCGTAAAGCTAATTTAATTTTTTTTTTTACAAAATACTTTTTTAAATCAAAGTTGCTTTTTTTAAGTTCTGCCTCGAAAATTTGTCGGAAAGTGGGAACCGGAGTGTCGTATCTTTAGGTTCCCTTTGCCTACGCTGCGAGACACAACGTTAAGCTATATATGTATGCACATACAATTAACATTTAACAAAATTCTTTCTTAAATGGACATACCTAACTGTATTCTTAAAGATCGACATTAACATATTTTAACATTTGACATTTTGTCAAAAAAAAAATTAGAAGCCACATCTTGAAAGTATGTCAAACACACCTTTCAGACACTTGTGGCGCGTGTTCATGTAACTACATTATATAGTACCAAATATAGAATAAAATGGAATTGGCAGCTGCTGTTAATTACTAGGGAGCATCTGCAGAATGCGTTATTCTCAAATGAGTATAAAAATAATTTATTAGCCGCCTTCACTTATTCCTAGCTTGTACGATATATTAAAATAAAAGTAGCAAAAAGTACTAACAATAATTTTTCGAATTCCAGGTTATTGGTTCATATTCATAGATGAGGATCGTTGCAGGTGTATGCAATATTTTTTTTATGTTTCCTCTTAAAAGAATGAATGGCAAACTATGAAAGGTGCATTTTACATCTGTATATTTTCTACATACTATAAAACACTTTTATAGTTAATTGATGTTTACTTATGTATATTGAAGTAAAATACCTAGTTCTATTTATAAAAGATAAAAGAAATAATTTACTTATCAAACATCTCATAATTCTTACAAGGTTATCTACTCGCAATGTCTCGTTAAAATTTGAGTAATTTTTATATATTAATAGTTATTATTTTACGCAAATGAAAGATTTAATTTCTTTTAGCATCACGCTGTATCCTGTAGCAGGGTAGCCGGAGAAAATCTGGAAACCTAGTGTTAAAATACCCCGTTTTTACTAGGAAATTTTCGTTCCCCACTTTCCGTCGATTTCTGGAATCATTGAGTGTCGGAACTCAACGTTGCGCTTAGCATTGTTACCAGAACGAAGAAAATAAAAATATTAAATATTTCATTTCCTCGAATGGGAATCGGACCCACAACCTGTAACGTTTACAGTCGCACACTTGTGCCACTGCGCCGCAACTGCGACTTGGTGAAAATTGGGGAGCAGAATATCCTAACACTAGACTCCCTCTGCCTACCCTGCTACATGCGGGATACAGCGTGAAGCTAAATAAAAAACATATTTAAGAATATTTTGAAACAAATATAATGAACATTACGACTTGATACAATACTCCATCCAACCTTTAAACAATTGCGATATTTCCAAAGACCATGTTATGCTAATCGGTTCACATTATTTGGGACAAGTGTCACCATGTACAGTGAATTGTGTTTATGTTAAACCATCTTGAGACACAGCTTAGATAAATGGGTACACGTTTATATTGATCGATCGATTTTATATTCATATGGGAAAATACTTGCACTGATTTTGAAGTGGGTCAAATTAATGATGAGATTGATGAAGAGATGCCTTTGATTACATTGACAGTCTAACTCTCCAAGAATCTTATGATATTAAAAAGAGAAAAAGAAATAACAGTAAAAATAAATAAATAAACCAGCTTCACTGTATCCCGCACACAGGAGGATAGGCAGAGGGAACTTAGTGTAAGACACTCCGTTCCCCACTTTCTGCCGTATTCTAGAGACGTTGCGTTTTAAGTGGCAGAACTCAACGCTGCGCTTTTGCCTCGACACCAGAGCGAAGAAATGGAAATATACATTTAAGTAAATAAGAAATAGCAGTATTATAAAGTAAATAGCACAAGAGCAAGATAAATAGATAATTCAAAACGTAAAATATGCTATTTAAAATAATTAGAGATATAAAGGACAAATACTAAACAAGCTCCTTCGTTGTGCTACGCCACTCAAGACGCAATGCCTCGAGAATTTGGTGGAAACTGGGAAACGGAAGTGTCTTAAAGGGAACGGATCGTCTTAACATTCAGTTTCCAGGTTCTGTCTGCCTTCCCTACTATGTCTGATACAAATTATATTAAAAAAACTATCATAGACTTTGACCTTACGCAAACTTATACTAACGTAGAACAGTATTAACAGACAAACATACGTATATATATATATCATTTGCATTCACATGCCGTTTTGAGGAGAAGTGCCATTAATCAAGCTGAGCAAAATCGAAAGTCCACCAAATTGTATAGAGTATAAACACAAAAGAAGTTCTATTACTGTTTCCAATTGTCCTTTCGATAAGCGAAGTAGTAGAAAGTGAGAATATTGTTTATGTGACATGTGGTGCGGTGTGTTATGTAAGTTGTCAGAGGACTTGCCTTATTTCATTTACTGTTACCATAATATGTATAACAGTTTTAGGAAAGATTTATCTTGATTTTTTTGTCGGCTTCACGCTGTACCTACCCCGCACACAGCACAGTAGGCTGAGGGAACTTAGTGTTGAGACACTCCGTTCCCCATTTTTCGCCGAATTCTGGAAACATTGCGTGTTGAGTTGCAGAACTCAAGGCCGCGCTTTGACTCGACAATAGAGAGCAAAGAAATAAAAATATAAATTGAAATAAATATTTCACCTCCTCGAGTGGGGATCGAACCCACAATCAGTAAATTTTTCAGTCACACTTTGTGCCCCTACGCCACAACTGGCCTCTTAATAAGGCTCCATTTTTATGTAATAATGCAGCATATCATCAAATAAATTTTTAAGTAGGACATGAGCATTCCTCATCTCTTATCAGTTATGAATTTAAAAAAAATACAAATTTCTTCTTAGAATGGATTGAGGTTTAGTGGCATCTTCGACCGCTTGGATATTATTTATATAACATGTATGAAGTATATATAAAACCTTCTTGTTTATTATTGAAAACCACATTAAAATTGTTTGACCTACCATTACTTTAATCCATCATATTCCTATGAATATATGTAATTTAATAACTTCTTAAAGAAATAAAAAAGAAAAGAGAGAAACGGGACACGCAAGATAAGTAAATAAAATACTTCAGCAACTCTTTTGTAATGTATTTAGTACATCTTGAAGAAGAAACGTAAAAAGTAAGAAGTGTTACGTTAACAAGCCCTACGGCAGATACGATCGCATTATACACGCTTTCCGTATGGGATAGTTAGAGAATGTATCTATACATATTACTGTTGTTTAACTAGATTTTTTATATTTCATAAATGTTAAAAAAATTAAAACAAATCATAACAAAATTATCGTTTTTTAGTTTCACACTGTATCCCGCACATAGCCGAGGGAACCTGAGAACCTCAGATTAAGATACTTCCATTCCCCACTTACCGCTGAATTTTGGAGGCATTGCGTGTTGAGTGCCGTTACTCAACGCCGCGCTTTGTCTCGATACTACAACGAGGAAATAAAAATAATAAATATTTCATTGGCTCGAGTTCCAATCGAACCTACAATTTGTCGCGTTCACAGTACACGCTTGCGCCCCTGGCCTACGATTTGCTTCATTTTCCTCTATAACTTCACAAAAAGATGTTGATTGCGAAAATCTAATGTTGTTGTTTTTTGTCGTATATATTATATTTTTTAATACTTACATAGACATACGTAGCTATAAATTAACATTTATATAGCTTTTACAAATTTTTGTTTATTTTTCACCTTAAAGTAACCATACATTTCCTTCCTTATGAATAAAGCTGGTATTTACTAGATGTTGCATTTCTTTCTATTTTATTATATTTATTACAATAAAACTACTTAATTTTTTTGTAATTTTTCTTATTTGTGTGCAAACAAAGTAAAATCTATCTATCCATATAATCTTTCAGGCAATTATTTATACCTTATTTCTATAATATTTGATTGAATTATAAAAACGAGACCATACGCAAATATTCTTAAAGTGGGCGTAAATAAACTGGTAACATTTTAAATTGAATAACATTCACGCCCACGAAACGATCTCATTGGTCGCTTTAAATCAAGTTTAGCACTTAAGGACTTCCTATTATTCTAAGAAATTCAATTTCTATTTTTTTTATTAAGTCAGAAATAATTAATTAATAATTCGGCGGAACGTACCTTAACACTAGGTGGTGAAAATGGAGAAGAAACAAATAATAAAAAGAAAAAATAATTAACTACATTTCAACTTCTACAAATAATATTTTTAGTCAATATTTATAATTAAAATAATGAAGCACTAAAAGTACAAAAACAAAGTTAAACTTATTACAGTACACATCGGATATTGCACAAACGATAAAAAAATACGGTAAATTGATCAGATTCCCATCCAGAGACATCTCCATCCAGTTCTTTGTGGGATAGACATAGAGACCTAGTGATTTAATTCTTTACTCTCTTTTCTTGAAAGTAGTAGAGAGTAACAATGTATATTGGCTAGCAAGGTTCTGGTTGCAATCCAACCATATATTACTGAATTTATTGGAATAGGACCACCAAGAATATGAAAATATTTAAAATAGATAATTAAGATTTAGATAAATTGAACATTTATTAAATGTGCTGCCATCGTGTGTACTAAAATAGAGGTAATTCCCCCGAATCCGCATATTAAAACGCCTATAAATTTATTTATTGCCTGTTGGCACCTTACCTTTATAAATTTTCTTAACTTCGCTAACTAAATATTCACATTATTCGAAAATTTAACACTTATATATAAACATGTGAGTTTAAATTCTAGTTTAGATTAAAAATTAATAAAGAATAAGTATTAAAATATCAAAAACTATATCAAATTATGGGCACACTAAAACTAACATAACAGAAACTTCCTCCTTCCTCCCATATATTACAACATATTATTTAACGTTGGCTTCCGTGTCCAAATTGGGCACTCTAAACTTGTCAAGTGGATAAAAGAGGAGGAAAAAATAGCAACATCAATCTGCTTTCACCGTACATAAAAATGCTGTTTGCTTTTCTAGATTAGAGCTTCCTTTACATTCCAGGCTTAAGTATTATTAGTATACTATATTTAGATTATAAATTCATATTGCACATAGGTACTTCATATTTAATATTTTATTCGATATTTTTAAGATTTGAACCTTTGTCATTTGTTTCATATAGGTAATGAGAAAGAGAATATATTTTTAGTGAGGCTGTCGTCGCGGCGTAGGGGCACAAAGATGTGACTGTAACCCGACGATTGTGGGTTCGATCCTCACTCGAGGGAGTGAGTTATTATTTATTTATATTTTCATTTTCTTCGCTCTGACACCAAGGCAAAAGCCCCGCGTTTAGTTTCGTCACTCAACACGCTATGCTTCGAAAAATAGCGCGGAACGGAGTTTTTTGACACGAGGTTCCTTTCTGTCTACCCTGCTGTATGCAACGTGATAAAACGATACCTGCTGGGTACAACGTGAAGCAGATTTTAGCAGAATAGACAGAGAGTATCTAATGTCATTTTATTTAACTCTGTCCGCCCGAAGTAGAGATATATATAAGAGATATATAAAATGTGTGTTGAGTGAATCAACTCAGCAACGTACTTTGTCTACAAGAGCAGACAACTAAAAGTAATTCATTCCACCGAGTATCTAAAGGAATAGAACCCACAGCCATCGCGTTTGCAGTTACACGCTGTTCTGCTAGTTGCTTTATAAAATACAAATATCCAACATTTATAAAATAACTATGTTACAAAATGATAGTCCTGTATATTCTTTCGATATTTTAAGCACTCCCGTCAGGTAGAAGTTAAAAAAAAGTTTAAATGATATATGGCCGATAATTACAGGATTGTAATGTTTGTTTATTTTCCTAATCATCATCGAGTTAGAATGAAAACTAATCTTAATAAATTTTTAAAAGTATTTAATCCCGTAATAAAAATAATTTATTCAAATATTTTTTTAACTTTTTATTCCTAGCAATAAAGACAGAGAGGACGGAGAGCCAAGTGCTACGGTATAATAGAGAACAGGGCTACAAATAAAAAACAATTATGTATGAATTATTTACTTTTAAATTACTATTAGGACTGAATACGCTACCTACGGGTTCGATTCCCATTCAAGGAATTGAAATATTTAATATTTTTATTTCCTCGCTCTGGTCATAAGGCAAGAGCGAAATTAAGTTCGGCCGCTTATTATCTCGAGAATTCAACGGAAATTGGGAAACGGAAATTTCTTAATGGGAACGGAGTGTTATAGCACTAGGTTCACAAGTTACCACTGCCTACCCTCCTATGTGCGGGATACAGAGTGAAGCTAAAAAAAAGTTACTCTCATATAGATCTTTTGTACTTTCGAATTTCTTCAGTCATGATCATTTACATTTTTGGCACTTATGCTATTAAGAAAGTGACGTTAGTAACAAGCAAATATGACACTATCAACGATCAGTGAATACTATATTTAATTCAAGTAAACCCAACCTTACCACCTACAACATAGGCCTCCAAATAGAGGCAAGGGTGATCGGTCATTTGTATTAGAGTATCTAAATATGTTCGAAACGTGCTTTACAATAGTGATAATCTCGTACGTCTAAAGAAAGTGAATATTATGTAACGAATGAGAAGAACATACATACACAGGTTAAACGTAGTCATTATTTAAATGTAATTAACTACTCATATTTACGCCACTCAAATTACATATGTTTTAATAGATTTTGATTTAGTTTTGAATAAATTGATTAATACATACGACTATTTTGAACACACTATTTTTAGTTGGGTTTCACGCTGTAACCCGCAAATTGCAGGGTACAGAGGGAATCCAATATTTAAACACTTCTTCCCTACTTTCCGCCGCTCAAGGCATTAAGTGTCGGAACTCAACTCACGCTCACGCTTTGCCTTGTCATCAGAGTGAAGAAATGAAAATATTAAATATTTCATTTCCCGAGTGGGAATCGAACTCACAACCTTCGTGTCTACAGTCACATTATTTTTAATCGACTGCCATAAACTCGCCTGTTTTAAAAAGGTATGTAATTAATTGCCATTTTTATATTTTTAAATAAATGGACCAGCGGCGATATGCACTAAAATTTTACAAAACAACTTCAAAAAAAATGCATTCGTCCTTCATTAATTATAGAATGCTCTACAAAATGTGTATTATTTATAAACTTTTAATAAATGCGTTGAATAATAAGTAACAGTGTCGTAATTTAAGGAGAAGAACGTAGTAGAGTCAAATAAGGAGATGGTGATAATTAATTCACGAAAGAAAAACATTTAGAGACATTTTAGAGGTACAGCTGCAACTGTAAATATTGCAGGTGCTTTGTACACCTTCACAACGTCTAAAATGTCAATTATATACGCAACATTTGATGTATATGAGTAAATAATTATTTTTTAGCTTCACGCTGTATCCCACACATAGCAGGGTAGGCAGGGGGGAACCTGGTAACCTTGTAGTGTTAAAAGTGTCTCAATGTCCACTAAGGCACAATTCCGTCCCTCACTTTCCGCCGTAGGTACTCTGGAAGCATTGCGTGTTAAGTTTCGGAATTCAACGCCGCGCTTTGCCTGGTTACAAGAGCGAGGAAATGACAATATTAAATATTTCATTTCTTCGTGTGAATCGAACCCACAAGTTGTCACTTGTGAGAACACACAAAGCAGTCAAATATTTAAATATTTTACCTTTCTCTCAATGTATGAATATTGTTTTTAAAATGGTAATGTTATTAGATCACGAAAGTACTTGTAATATGAGAAAATACAAATATTGTGTAGTACAAGCGGGCGAAGCCTTGAGCGGATTGTCGCCGAATTCTGGAGGCCTTTGCCATCAGAGCAAAAAAAAATTAAATATTTTATATTCTCGAGAGGAAAGCGAATCCACAGCCTGGCGCGTTTACACTTTGCAGTCCTGTGCCACGACTGACCTCAAATCAATTATATATTCTAAAAACGAATATTAAAATTAGTAGCAGTAATACGCCCAATATTTTGACTGGCACAGAAACTTGGATAAAAATCGTTTTCACTATTAAATAAACAACCAAGGCTAATAAATTGACTTTCACTTTTTTCTTATTACATCTTCTTTACTGTTACAAGCTGGTTACTCAACATCCTTGTATTTAGTATTCTAAATAAACCAATATAAATAAATGTGAATCTTGATCAGTCGAGTAGAATTGAACGCATCGTCGACTACTCCACTGGACCATAGAGAAATCATTAATATTGATATAAACATTAATAATTTACGTATTACATATTATATAAAAAATCAGCTTCACGCTGTATCCCGCACACAGTAGAGTAGGCAGAGGGAACCTAGTGTTAAGACACTTCGTTCCCCACTTTCTGCCGAATTCTGGAGGCATTGCATGTTGAGTGGCAGAACTCAACGCCGCGCTTTGTCTCTTGTCGACACCAGAGCAAAGAAATGGAAATATAAATTTAAATAAATATTTCATTTCTTCGAGTGGGTATCGAACCCACAGACGTCGTGTTACAGTCACACCCTTGTGCCCCTGGCCACGAAGGCCTCAACGTATTACATGTCATATATAAATATATATTTAATTTAAAAAATGCTTATTACAGTATAAAATAGAACAAATAAATTGCTATAAACGAACACTCCTTCGATTGCAATAACTTTAAAATCACTATAAAAAAAAGGAAAAGTGTTTTTTATAAATATTGATAAAAGAAAAAGGAGGAGGTTATTAATTCAACTGAATTTATTTTTGTGTTGTATTTTTTGTATGGTTGTTACCCCAGAACTCTTGACTGGGTGAACCGATTTTGATTATTCTTTTTTATTTGAAAGCTGGCGCTTCTCGTGTGGTCCTATATTGATTTGGTCCATTTCTTACAATGGTATCTATTAGAAAATCACAGGTTTTATTTGCATTAAGTATGTGCGCGACAAATGGACGAATAACTCAATATCACGCCAACCAATTTCGATTATTTTTTTTTTATTGGAAAGGATACACTTCAAGTTTGGATAGGTTCTGATTGTGAAATCCTGTTCGAGTCGATTTTTTTTGTTGTAAAAGTTATAATATCTTTTATTTTTAACTTATCTACATAATTAAGTTAGTGATAAAAGTGAATGGATGCAAAAAAAATATAAATAAATAAAGTATTGTCTGATTTCTTGTTTCGATTAAAATCTCAGTTCTGGAGATATCATGGCTCATTTGCAAGCTCCTATTTGCTCTGTGAATCGGAACTGACGTATATTTAATGCTCGAGCGCAAAGCACATTGCACTGTTCAATATAGAAACACAACGAGTTATGATTTAAAGAAACATTGTTTTTGTAGAAACATATAAGTAATTATATAAGTATTAATTTGCAAATATTATGAGAGAGAGATAGGGGGAGACCTTCGAAAACACAGTATCAAGGGTACTGGAGGTCACGTAAAAAGCATGAGGACCCCCCGAAGGGCATGTATGAAGAGGTTGAGGACAGTGGACGAGGCGAAAGATGTAGAGACCGTAGCGTTTGGCGCTCCCTTCTCTCTGACTACCCCGCTACGGATAAAGCGTGAAGCTAAGTTAAGTTAAATATTATACGATTTTATATTTCTAGGTTAGAGAAACTAATAAATATTTTATGTATTGAGTAAACTCCCTGTATATAATTTATTATTAAAAAAAAAGTGTGTTGGTAAAATCATGTCATTTACATAAATAAATACAAGAAATCTTACTTTTAAGTGCTTATGATGTCTATTATTGTTAACTGGTATTATTGCTATAACCGCAATTTTCGGTAGCACTTTTACTTAGACAAACAATATGTGGGATAACGTAGAACAAAATATTTAACTAACAGTAAGTAAAATAAAATAAAATAAAAGTAATAAAACTTTAACTTTATTCATTCACATAGTTAATTTTTTTTAGTAATTTAATAAGATTAAAGAGTTCGTGGCGCAGGAGCACAAGGTTCGATTCAATTACCCGATAAATTTCTGAAAACAAATTGTCTTAACACTAAGTTCCCTCTGCCTGTCAATTATATATTTACAGCGTGAAGCTGAGAAAAACAAAGTTAATATAAATAAAGTTTTTAATAGTAGAAAATCAAAAGATTGACTTTTGATTCTCTACAATTATTTCCAAAACATATTATCAGAACACGGTACCGTAAAACGGTACAAACTCCAAGCTAACGGACACGCGCGGGCAGTATAAGAATCGCCCAGTACCAACTGTTGCAGCCGGCTGCATGTTTACCCACCCACGCGCGACATCTCAACTTGTCCGCTTTTCAACTATTAGATTTACAATAACGCTAGACTCTAATTATTTATGTTAAAAAGCGCGATCGCGTTTTAATTTTAATATTCTAAGGTTACCTTTAAAATGATAAGTTATTTTATATTAAGCTATTTTCTACATTTTTTTAGCTTCACACTGTATCCCGCGTACAGCAGAGTAGGCAATAGGAAACCACGTGTTAAGACTCTCCGCTCCCCACTTTCCGCCGAATTCTAAAATCATTGAGTGTTGAGTGGCGGAACACAACGCCGCGCTTTGCCTCAGAGCCAGGGCGAAAAAATGAAAGGGTATCAAATCCACAAGCTGTCGCGTCACACGCACCTGCGCCACTACTCGCGTCTCCTACATAAAATATTATTACTATTATTGTTTTATTTTCAATACTTACCATCTAATTTTAAATTACCATTCTCTAATTGCATTCAAATATTGATAAAAAAAATGTGTGACTCAAAACTCGAAGTGTGACTGTAAAATCGATTCGTTGTGGGTTCGATCCCCATTTGAGGAAAAGAAATATTTATTTACATTTATATTTTCATTTCTTCGAATTCTGGGGGCATTGCGTGTTTAGTGGCAGAACTCAACGCCGCGCTTAGCCTCGACACCAGAGCGAAGAAATGGAAATATACATTTAAGTAAATATTTCATCTCCTCGAGTGGGCATCGAACCCACAACCAGTCGGTTTTAAAGTCACACTTCTTCTCAACTGATTTTTTTTCTGAACGATCCCCGCGCCTAGTACGTACTGTTACATTATAATCGAATACCCACCTCTAAAGCGTAGCTCTCATACATATTCATTAGACTACTGTTTATACAAACGATAAGCTTGTTGTATTCAAACGGATTAGAGGGCTCATTAGAGAGATCCCGTGTAGCTGTGATGAGGCCATGCTGTACTGTTGCTATCTACTATTATAATATAGAAAAATACATAAATGTTATTATAAGCTAATGAGGCGTAGTGGAACAGCGTCTCACTGAAAACAGGGTGGTTGCGGGTTCGATCTCACTAGGGGCTGGGGCAATTATATTTAATTTAAGCTCTTGTGAGACAAAGCGCATTTTGAGTTGTTACTCTCCACGTGAAGCTCCTTATTCAAGTGGAATGGGGAGAACGGAGTGTTTTGGCAATATGTTCTTTAAGTCTAACCTGTTTCGTGGGAAAGGCGTAAAGCTGAGAAAGAAAGAAAATATTAAAATTTTATAATTTAATTTATAGATTATTTGAAATTAAAAATATGCTTAAACTTCTCCTAATAGTTCAGGAGCATACGCATTGTTTATTTTATAAATATACACAAAAACGATAATTAAAATCTTATCTCTAATAGAAATGTATTTTTAAGATATGATTTATACGAGACAGCGTTTTACGATATTAATAGCGACAAATTGTATATATTTTTAGTCTTGACTTAAGAACCTAAGTACCGACAATATTTTTCTTTTGTCTTTACTAGGTTCGTATATATATACTTAGAGCGATATTTCGTCTTTATTTGGAATGGACTGAGTTCAATGAACTGTCTCAGTATAGTACCACAAGGCCACCGGTATTGTCCTCGTGGCAACCGAATGATTTATGGGCTTCCACAATGCTCCCAATACCATTACAAGATTTGTGGTTAACTTGACAACTTTTGCGTTTTACGTATTATCTCCTAATATACTAGCATATGTGTCTATAGTAGTGTGAAACACAATATTGCTGTGAAAATAGAACCGAATTAGCTTCTTTAACTAGATGTCAGTACTAATTTTAAAGTAATTTCTAGTGATAATATTGGTCTTATTTATTTAGAAAACGTATAAAAATTTGAACAGGACCTGGTACCTGGTAGCTGGTCGGTTTCCAGGAGGCGCGGGTTCGAGTCCCGCTACGTTCAAAACGTTTAAAATATTGATCTTATTGTGTGGAAGTTTGTCAATAATTGCTTGGTTTCAGATAGCTTACTATTAACAATTCCATTCTTGTTTGTAGTAATATTATTTATTGAATCACCCCCATAAGGTAAGTAATTTAAATATAGATAAAAACAAATATAAGCTAGTAGTGGCGCAGGTACCAAAGGATGTGGGTTCGATCCTCAGTCGTGGAATTGATAATTTTAATTTTTATTTCTTCGCTACCAGCCCACCCAGCTACATGAGAGATACAGCGTGAAGCTACGAGAAAAAATCTCATAAAATTAATAGATCAAACAGAAATCAAATACGATTTTTTTTTGCGTCCCACCAATTACACAACCAATATCGACAAAAAAAACTTTTTAAGATATCGTTTCTTTGTATTCGTTTACAATGTAAATAAATCACGTGCTAAACTATTATACGATTCAATAAACATAATCCAGACTCACTATATTATAGCGTTTAGTAGATATTATTGTAAAAGTAAATAACTCAAATTGAGGCCAGTCGTGGCGCAGCGGCAGGAGGTGTGACTGTAAAACCGACTGGTTGTGGGTTCGATCCCCACTCGAGGAGATGAAATATTTACTTAAATTTATATTTCCATTTCTTCGTTCTGGTGTCGAGGTTAAGCGCGGCGTTTAGTTCTGCCACTCAACACGCAATGCCTCCAGAATTCGGCAGAAAAGAGGGAACGGAGTGTCTTAACACTAGGTCCCCTCTGCCTTGCTGAGTGCGGGAAACAGCGTGATTAAATAAAATAAATAACTCAAACAAGTATTATGCTGTAAAGCGTGAAATTACAGTTTGCTTTCGACTATTTCGGAAACTGTCGAACCGTGAGAAAATACATCGTCTAACTATTCTTGTAGTAATAAAAAAGAAGTAGTAAAAATTAAGATACAACCATAGACTATAAATTTTTAGTATTTTTTACAATTTTATGATAAGAAGTAATATTTTTTTATATATATTTCATTTAAAAGAGATGTTATTAATCGTGTATTTCTCAACGTGGTATATCTTTCTATTATGTAATCAAGTATACTTGGTACTTACTTTATATGAGTGAACATGTCACCATCTTGACTCCGTAGTCACTGTTGTTTTCAATTTTAGAGTACCTGAATTACAAAAAAAAAATATTGAAAATATTATAATATCAATATATTTAATAGAGGCTCATCGTGTCGCAGTATGTGACTGAATGTAAATGCGATTGGTTACGGGTTCGTTTGCTACTCGAGGAAATGAAATATTTAATATTTTTGTTTCTTCCCTTTAGTGTCGAAGCTAAGCACGGCGTTGAGTCCCGCCACTCAAGCGCAATACCTCCAGGATTCGGCGATAAATGGGGAACGAATTGTCTTAACACTATGTTCCCTTTGCCCACCGTAACCCTAAAAAAATATATATTAATAAAAATAGCACGTTCCTCTATATAAAAAACCATTCTTAACCATTATTATATTAATTTGCATTCCACTCTCTTACTAGACTAACATACTCTAATAAAAGAGATGACCGGAGCGAACTGGCACCGTGCCAGAGCCCTGTTATATTTCAGGAGATCCTTTTAGATGTTTTATTAATTTAACTTGAAAGTCACCACCGTACAACTGAGAACCGAACACAAACTATCCCATATGGTTTATATTATAGAGATTTATCTGTACTAAGTAATAAGCCCCTTTTTTATATATATTGCTTTATCAGCTTCACGCTGCATCCAGCAGGGAAGACAGAGGGAACCTGGTATTAAGACACTTCGTTCTCCATTTTCCGCCGAATTCTGGAGCCATTGCATTTTGAGTGGCGGAAATCGATATCGCGCTTTGCCTCCACACAAGAGCGAAGAAATGAAAATATAAATTTAAATAAATATTTAATTTCTTCGAAGACAGAACCCACAACCTGTCACGTTTAGTCACACTTTGTACCCCTGCGCTACGACTGACTTATTATAAATTATATTTTAATAACTTTATAATGTTTTAAGTTATATTTTTATAAATATAAAGTAAAATTCATCATTAAACTTGTAAATCACGCTTAAATATGTTAATGTAGCGTAAATTTACTGTGACAAATGTTTACAACTTAAAAGTTTCGAGCGTTATGCTAATCAATTTTTTATACTACGTTTACCTGAAATACTAATTAAAAAACAATAGCTAGAAACTGTAAAAAACGAAATTATGTAGTTAATAAAATATTTAGAGTTAAATTATTTCACGCTGTATCCCGCATATAGATAGGGAGCGGGAATCTAGAAATCTAGTGTTAAGACACTCAGTTTCCTATTAAGGCACTTCCGTTCCCTACTTTTCGCCGGATTCTTGAGGCATTACGTGGCTCAACGTCGCGTTTTGCCTAATTACCAGAACGCGATAAGGAAAATATTAAATATTTCATTACTTCGAGTGGGAATCGAACCCACAACCGTCACAAGCTGTGCACCTGCGCCAAGATGGCCTCAAGTGTCAAATTCCGGTTTATTTTGTTCATAGTAGATATGCCTTAGCATTTATCTGGTTCCCTACTTTATAAATATACTAGTTCGTCCCACAGTTACCATATTAGACTCTATAACGCCCTACTGCATTGTTAAAAGGTCCCCCCATATTGCGTAAGTGTTATATAATGGAAACATTAATTCCAAATCAGGTTTCATATGTTTACATTATCATGTAGATAACAAAAAATATAGAACTCCACATCTACTAGCAATATAGAAAAATATTTCATATTGTTAGAAAGCGTTAACTGCTTCGTTAACGTTTTGAAAAATAAAAACACGATAAAAACACATATCGTCTGTATGTTTCTAAATTATTTGGAAACAGATTCTATGTAGTGGAGGCCGGTCGTGGCGCAGCGGCAAGAGGTGTGACTGTAAAACCGACTGGTTGTGGGTTCGATCCTCACTCGAGGAGATGAAATATTTACTTAAATTTATATTTCCATTTCTTCGCTCTGGTGTCGAGGTTAAGCGCAGCGTTGAGTTCTGCCACTCAACACGCAATGCCTCCAGAATTCGGCAGAAAGTGGGGAACGGGAGTGTCTTAACACTAGGTTCCCTCTGCCTACTCTGCTGTGTGCGGGATACACCGTGAAGCTGATTTATTTTTTTTTATTTAGATTCTATGTAATTGCAATAAGTGATATATTTCACCTAATAACAATACTTCACACGAGTTTCCTTCCAATAAGTGATCCTGATTGACACAATTCCACTGCTATTTCAACTACATCTCCCCTTTTTTACACAAGTTCGCTGACAATTTTTATAATCATGGAAAAAAATCAATAAAAATATTAAATAATCAATTATTAAAAAATCAATCATAATGATAAATTAATTTAACAATAGAAATAATGATCAAAGGCAAAAAGCAAATGACGTCAGCAATCACAAACATTAACTTATTATGCGAGTTGTAAATAAGCTAGTACTCCTTAGAAACGAATATAATAAACAGAACACAATGTTCTTGATAACTATTATTATATTTCTTTTTTTTTTCATTAAAAAACACATTTTAGCAGGTATTATACCGTTATAATAAATTTGGAAAATCCTAATTATATAAATGAGGATAAATAGTTGAATATTCTATAAATACATACATATATGTATATGCTTGACATTTTAATCATGAGATCAGCGTTTAATAATTGGCATATATACAGTTTTTTGTTCAGCTTCACGAAGTATCCCTATATAGCATGGTAGGCAGAGGGAATTTAGTGTTACAACACTCCTTTCCCCACTGTCCGGTGAATTTTTGAGACATTGCGTGTTGAGTTGCAGAACTCAACGCCGCGCTTTGCCTTGGTGCCAGAGCGAAGACATAAAAAATAATAAATAATAATTCACTCGGAGTCGGAACTGAAACCAAAATAACCGCCATGTTTACAGTCACACACATGCGCCACGACAGCCTCTAAATACAGCTACAAGATCCATAATAATAACAGGAAATTTTTACATACAATATAAGTACATACATACATACATTATTGTATGTAAAATTCAGCTTAATTATATTAAACTAGATTCCTTGCATCGCATTCCTCATAGTGCACTCGTGTAATAGAAGTCAACAATGAATAGCGTGATATAAAACATGATACGTGTACGTGCGTGAAACCCGAGAAACGCTTCTGAGGGCATGTTTAGCGCCCGAGTAAGCTCGCTAACCTACAACGTTTTGAACAATTATGCTTAAGACCTTATTTTAATTAGAACGTACTGCCGCAGATTAACTTGGAAATCTAGTGTTGAGACACTCCGTTAAAAGTAAGACACTTCCGTTTCCCATTTACCGCCGAGTTCGGAACGCAAGACCACACACTGCCTGGACACCAGAGCAAATATTTATTTAAATATTCGAGTGCTAATCGAACCCACAACCTGTCGCATTTACAGGCATACGCTTATGCTCGTGCGCCACGACTGTCCTCGTAGCTTGTATGGCATATATATTTATATATGCACGCAATTTTTTTTTTGGAAAAGAGTAAATTTTGATATTGTTAGTATTAGAATATCTGTAATTTAAATAAGCTTAATAATTTAAAGATTACGTTTAAAAATACTCCGTACCAAATAACTACTATGAAACATTATTGAAAAGTGATGTAAAATAGAAATTTAAATTAAATTGAAATGAAGTGTTAAATGCTAATTGAGTACATGTTATTCACTAATTGACTTTCTTACTAAAATAATTACTAAAATCTTATATTAATATTTAGCTACCCGTTGTCGATAAGTTAAAATATGAATTTAATAAATCGATGCCGTTGTGGCCCAGGGGCACAAGGGTGTGACTGTAACGTGACGGTTGTGGGTTCGATCCCCACTCGAGGAAATGAAATATTTATTTAAATTTATATTTACATTTCTTCGCTCTGGTGTCGAGGCAAAGAGCGGCGTTGAGTTCCGCCACTCAACACGCACTACCTCTCAAATTAGGCGGAAAGTGGGGAACGGAGTGGCTTAACATTAGGTTCCCTCTGCCTACCCTGATGTGTGCGGGATACAGCGTGAAGCTGATTTTATATATATATTTTTAATAAATAACTGGTAGCCACAATTAAATCATATATTAAGACACAAACTCTACACTATGTATTGTAAAAAAAAAATATTAACCGGAGCACATTGCATAACAGACGTAAAAAAAAATATATAATAGACAATCGTTTCTTTCAACCCACAAACCCAAAAGGAAGTTATAACTATGGAAGTATGCCGTGGAAAGGTAAAATTAGTACCTCCACCTATTGGTAATGGTGTACATTTAATGCACCACAACCGTTCTGCGAGAGAGATTTGCAACACACACCTCGCTGACCGATAGCTGGAGGTGGAATGATAAGTTTGCGTGTAGAATTGTAGACTATCAACGTGTATGGAGGATAGAGGATAGAGGTGTAGGCTAGTCTTAGTAGGCGCAATGATTGTATATTTAGCCGGCAATCAGCTTCAGAACATTTTCTTAGGACGTGCGTTTTAGCGATTCTAGTGTATCGTTATTTCATTTATAAGCTTCAGCGGATTGAATTAAGTTTAACTTTGATTTTCGAATTATTCTATTTCTTTACACTGTAATAAACATCTTTATCCTATTCCTTTACACAGTAATAAACGTTGTAATAAACGTCGATGACAATTGCGACATGACTGAATGATAAAATAAATTATAGTTAAATTAGCTTTTATTTATAGAAAGTAATCACAAATATTTACAATGTATTGGGGCCAGTCGTGGCGCAGCGGCACGAGGTGTGACTGTAAAACCGACTGGTTGTGGGTTCGATCCCCACTCGATGAAATATTTACTTAAATTTATATTTCCATTTCTTCGCTCTGGTGTCGAGGTTAAGCGCGGCGTTGAGTTCTGCCTTTCAACACGCAATGCCTCCAGAATTCAGCAGAAACTGTTGAACGGAGTGTCATAACACTAGGTTCCCTCTGCCTACCCGTACAGGGTAGGCAGAGGGAACCTAGTGTACGGCATACAGCGTGAAGCTGATTTGATCTGATTTTTTATTTTCGTAATTATTATAAAATATGTAAAATATTTAAAATATCTCGTTTACGTCAAACGCAACTAGCACGTAGGTACTTTTCATCAGACATCGCTAACCTGCAAAGATATTAACCCCGTTGAACTTATCGTACTAAAGTGCTCTGTTAGCCACTCTACTTAATTAAAGACAACTGTTCTTAAAACTATTGCTTATTTAAACTGATTTTCCTTAATTTACATAAAACAAAACATATTCAAAAAAATATTACTTAAAAATCAGGGTCTATATCTATAATGAGAAAACTGACAATAGTATAGGAACGAAATATCATCACGTTGATTGCAAACGGTACATTTTAATTTAAGTTTTTTCTTTAAAAGCTCATTTGTATAAGTCCCTTCGATTATGAACTGAATATTCCGTTACCCTCTTAGAAAAGTAACGAGAGCAGCACTTCAAATTATAATAACAATATATGGACGTCGTTAGGGTTGCAACATGGAAGAACTGGTGCGTATATAGTGTATTCTTATATATTTTTCAAATAAAATATAATATTTTAACTATACAGTTAAATGCAAGTAAATGCGGATCATTAGCATGAGAATCGAGATAACCGGCGCTGTGAACTAGATACATTATTCATTACCTCAACTGATTCTAAGCCTATGGACTGTAGGGATCTGTGTACTGGGCCTTGGTAATTTTGTTATATTAGTTAGTACCTACTGATGAATATTTAGCACCAAAATGTGTTTAAATAATATATTTTGAAAACAATATGTAATATTCTTCTATATTATTAAATATATTTATGGTAATACTATAATATAACATATATTTAAACTTATATATTTAAATTATTTATAATTAAAGGGTTTAGGTCTGATAGTCTTAAGTGATAACTAATATCACAGCACATTTTGACGATCGTATGAAAACACTGTAACTAGAAAATAGAAACTCCTTACTCTTACTATAATATATCTCGTTAAATAGAATACTACTCTAGCAGTATTATAAAAAATATTTACAAAATGTTATCTTATTTCTCATAGTTATCTCTAATGGAGCTAAGTCGTCATTACATCTTGTAGATTGGCACAACTATGGACAACAAAAGAAATTAAATGTTACAAATTTAAAATCCACAAACCATAGCCGCAAAAGCGCCAAAGGTAAGGCTGTAAAGCAGCTTAGGCAATTACTTGAATTGAATTTAAAAATAGAATTTTTATGAAATCTCTCATACAACAGTAAATAAGAGTAAGCTAAGACAAAATAAAATTTATAAATCGAAATATTTCTAATATCTACTAAATATTGAGGCCAGTCGTGGCGCAGCGGCACGATGTGTGACTGTAAAACCGACTGCTTGTGGGTTCGATCCCCACTCGAAGAGATGAAATATTTACTTAAATTTATATTTCCATTTCTTCGCTCTGGTGCCGAGGTTAAGCGCGGCGTTGAGTTCTGCCACTCAACACGCAATGCCTCCAGATTCGGCAGAAAGTGGGGAACTGAGTGTCTTAACACTAGGTTCCCTCTGCCTACCCTGCTGTGTGCGGGATACGGCGTGAAGCTGATTATTTATTTTTTACTAAATATTCACCTTATATCGATATCTCTTTATATCGATTTCACCGAATAGACGATAGACTCTATTATTCTACAATATAGGTACATCCCACGCGGTGTTTCAGCTATTTGGCATGTTTAAACACCTGTTATATTTTCAAATGTTTATCTAACAATCGTTTCGCCATCTCAACGAGGCCGGATTCCACTATGAAGTGTAGTTTTGTAATTACTATTTATCATATTATGTGTAGTAGGGCAGCATAAATACTAGGAGCTCACAAGCGTGTGACTGTAAATGTGACAGGTTGTGGGTTCGATTCTCAATCGTGGAAATGAAATATTTAATATGTTTATTGCTTCGCTGTGGTGTTGAGGAAAGACATGGAATTCCGATAATCACGTGATGCTTTTAGATTTTAGCGGAAAGTGGGGAGCGGAGTGTTGTAGCACTATGAACCCTAGGTCTACCTTGCTGCAGCGTGAAATTGAAAAAAAAAACATACTAATTGTATTATGAAATAATAAAAATTAAATAATACGTTTAATGTCGATTTCGTAATAATGTCAAAATTTGATAATAGAACGAGCCAAGTCAAATGTCCTCTGCGTTCTAAAAGAAAAGTTCTAAGACAAACATTCATCACTATGTACATCACCATGTTTTCAATCTACTTAGAAAGCATTATTTTTTTTACCTTATTTTTTACCGAAAAAATCTACATAACAAACCGGACTTAGTCCTCACAGGGATTAGATTATTATTTATTAATAACGTATAATTTATATATTTACCTAGTATCAGTACAAATGAAACAGTAAAATTACAGTATTCCCATCACAGAAATCATATTATTCAAATAGTATATTAAAAAAATACAATAAAATATATTTTAATAAATGAACGTTGACTGGTTTTACAAATTTAATTGACCTATATACCTGCATACTATAAGAATTTAAAGACACAATAATCTCTTTTAATATTATTACGAGTGTAAAATGTTAAGACAAGATTATTTATAAAAACGCCTTTAAGTAAGATCAAAGTCAGTTGCTTTACGTGATGGATGGTTTCGACAAATTTTTGAACTTAAAAAACAACTTTTAGAAACAAATAGTGAATATTTTTAAATATTTTTTTAAGTGTTCATCCACACTTAGGAAAGAAAAATACTTGTTTAAAAAAAATTGAACGTAGCGGGACTCGAACCCGCGCCTCCTGGCTTAGTAGTCAGAGCGCCTGGTAGATTTCCAGGAGGCGCGGGTTTGAGTCTCGCTACGTTCAATTTTTATACGTTTTATACGTTTTTTATTTATAAATAGAATATTAAAAAAAATGGTTCAAAAAAATTAAAATATAAAAAGTTTTATACATTTCAATATCATTTCACTTAATTCTCCTTAATTAAACATAGCTATAACATTTACTAATTAATTAAAATGGAAAGTTTGTAATATTACAGTTAGAATACCTAAGAATAATCTCGTCTTAATGATTTTTATGCGCGATTTAAATCACGCATAAATTGAACACCATCTACTTTCTACGTCATGATGTGACAAATATATGTTTACTTTTCTTTACAACATTTTTTTAAAACAAGAAAAAGATAGACCGCCTTATCACATTTAGGTAAGTTAATATATATTTTTTTCTCAATCGAGTTATTTTTATTATCAGTTTCACGCTCTTCCTCATATAATAGGGTAGGCAGAGGAAATTTAAAGACACTACGTAACTTTCCGCGAAATTATCTTGAATTCCTATCACTATTAAGTAAAAGGAATCAGTGAGTAAGCATGTAAATCGGGAAAAGCTACTTATCAGTTCTCTCTTGGCAAACAGACAGACAGACGAAGAACAAAGTGATCTTATAAGAGTTTCTTTTCTCCTTAAAAAGAATCTCAACTGAAATATGGGATCTAAGATCACTTTCATGCTTCTCAAAATATAAACTTTTCAACGTTACTTAATCATTGTATCCAAATATAGACATATGATCTTACAAAACAAACATTGCATATATGAAATTTGGTAATGACTCCCGCAGAGAGGGCATCACTTATGGCAAGAAACGGAGAAGCCACTTTATCAAAACAATTCATAAATACTAGAAAAATTATTATATTATTTTTTTTAGCTTCACACTGTATCACGCATATAACAGGGTAGGTAGAGGGGGAACCTAGTGTCAAGACACTCCGTTCCCCACCGAATTTTCGAGGCATTGCGTGTTATGTGGGTGAATTCAACGCCGCGCTTTGCCTTATTGCGGAAAACGTAGAAATGAAAATATTAATAAATAATAATTCATTTCCTCGAGTGGGACTAGAACCCACAACCGTCACATTTACAGTAACACGTATGCCACTGCGCTACGACGGCCTCTCTTAATGTATATACTACCTATAATTTCATTTAATTATCTAAATTATACACCGACGTTATCGCTTTGATGTTATTCATACAATTGTGTCAGTTCCCAGCCAGTTCAATATTATTGACGTGTTTGTAAATCAAACGAATATTGAATTTCATCTTAAATTTCGTCATGGGAAGTATCAATTGATTCGCGCGTCACCTTGACTAATGGTCAGATTGTGAAATCTCTGGCTTTATAAAGGTAAGTGTGAAGGGCCTTTATAATGTAAGCATAATTTAATAATAAATCATAGGCATAAAAACGCGCTACGGTATTTATAGATTTAAAATGCTTAAAAATATAAGTATAGTCAATACTTACAGCTTCACGCTGTATCCCGCACACAGCAGGTTAGGCAGAGGAAACCTACTTTTAAGATACTCCGTTCCCCACTTTAACGAATTCTGGAGGCTTTGCGTGTTGATTGGCAGAGCTAACCGCCGCCTCGACACCAGAGCAAAGAAATGGAAATATAAATTTAAGTAAACATTTCATCTCCTCGAGTGGGGATCGAACCCACAACCAGTCGGTTTTACAGTCACACTTTGTGCCCCTGCGCCAAGACTGGCCTTAATATATAAATTATTATAATATAGTATAGCAGTTGCGATTAGGATCACATACTAAAAAATTCGAAACAGAACAGAATGAAAAACCAATAAACATATTTGTATAATAACATACTCCTTTACATTTCAAATGTTAAAAAAAAACAATTTTCGTATCAGCACATCTGATAGCCATAATTTGCAAGAGCAATGATCTATCAATCCTTTTAAGGTGATCTTTAGAAAGGCAGAAAGTAAAGTGATTCAGATTACCGTGACATCAAAATGAAATATTGTAACATATTCAGTTATAAAGGATGCCGCCTTCGACTGACGACTGATAAAACCTTTTTGAAACTTAGAAATTTATCTTACACATATCACGTATTTAATCAGGGAAATATATGTAGATTTCTTTTTTACAGCTTCACGCTATATCCCTTGCCATATCAAAGATAGGTAGAGAGAACGCACTTCACTTAAGGCACTTGATTCTCCGCTTTCCACCGAATTTTCAAGGCATAGCTTGTTGAGTGATGGTCAAAGCCGCATTTTTTCCTTAGTATTAGAACGAAGAAATGGAAATATTAATAAATATTGATATTGATTTATTCCCCCGAGTTGGAATCAAACTCACAACCGTCGCATTTACACGCACACGCTTGTCCCCTTGCGCCAAGACGGCCTCATGTCTTGGACTAGCGTGTGCGTGGCCTCATATATCGACGTTTTTTACAAAAAAATTGCTTAAACATCGTTTATTTTACATATTAGATATGTCGCTTATATAAAATTTTTGCAATTGTTAGCGTACTCGTGTAAAAGAGGGTAGATTTAGGTGGAAAATAACTATAAAAGCAGTGGAATTGTGTCAATCGGGGGCACTCGCTTGTAAGTGACGGCCCCTGTTGGAAGGAAACTAGTGTGAAGTATTGTTAGTAGGTGATACATATCACTTATTGCAATTACATAGTATCTCTTTCAAAATAGTTTAGAATCATTTAGACGGTGTGTGTCTTTAACGTGTTTCTTTAAAAACGTTACCCGCTTCCGATTTTTAACATCAGAAGTGGGATACGCATGAAGTTTTCATATCTTTATGTGTATCTTCGCCCCATTGGTATTTTGGATTGAAAGTTTGGTATTCTAAAAATTAAAAGCTATTTCTTATTATAAGATCTTTGCTGTTTGAAATTATTATCGAAAAATAGAAGGACTACTTTACTAATAATTTTATTGTTTTAGTGATTTTATTGTGGTGTCATAAAGACTCGAGAAATGGATCGAATCAAGGATGAATAATAAGCAAGTGTCAGGTTAGACCGAGCGAAAATACAGGTCTGTGCATAATGCTTTGAGAGTAAGTTAGCCACACTTTACAATTTTTATAATGTTGACATGTGGGCTCAAAGTTGATCTTGGTACTCTTAAGTGAGAAAAATACTCTTTAAGAGGGAGACGACTTTAACAACTTGGTACGCTTAAGTGAGTAAATGCTCTTTAAGTGCAAGTTGTGTTGAGCTATGAGTCTGGTTTCCTAAGTGTGGCATAGTCCCTTTAGGGTTTCCAAAGGTTTCCTAAGTGTGGCATAGTCCCTTTAGGGTTTCCAAAGGTTTCCTAAGTGTGGCATAGTCCCTTTAGGGTTTTCTAAGGTTTCCTAAGTGTGGCATAGTCCCTTTAGGGTTTCCTAAGTGCGGCATATTCCTTTTAATTTGGGTCATGTTGTCGAGCTATTTCAGTGTAAAGAATGATAAAATGAGCAAAATTCCATTATGGGACTGTTTTATGATACAGTATAGTTTAGGCGCACGACTAACTGCTGTTTATTGTCACAGTGATTTATCCCGACTCGTGGGGTGCCCGGGGCGGGCACCATGCAGGATGGCCGTGTTAGCGTACTCGTGTAAAAGAGGGTAGATTTAGGTGGAAAATAACTATAAAAGCAGTGGAATTGTGTCAATCGGGGGCACTCGCTTGTAAGTGACGGCCCCTGTTGGAAGGAAACTAGTGTGAAGTATTGTTAGTAGGTGATACATATCACTTATTGCAATTACATAGTATCTCTTTCAAAATAGTTTAGAATCATTTAGACGGTGTGTGTCTTTAACGTGTTTCTTTAAAAACGTTACCCGCTTCCGATTTTTAACACAATAGACTTTTAAAAAGGTAACTTGTTATAAGTTAAAGGTATGGTGAGATCATTATATACATTCATAATCATAACTGTCAACTTCATAAATTATTCATTTATAAACATGAACTCAACACCGCGATTTTGCCTTGATACCAGAGGAAAGAAATGAAAATATAAATAAATAATAATTCATTCCTCCGAATAGGATCGAACCCACAACCGTCGCGTTACAGCCCCACGCTTATGCCACGGCGGCCTCATTTACTCACTCACTCTATTTTATATGATAATAATTGATGGAACAAAAATTAAAAGTGAAGGAAAGTTATAGGGTAAATAAAACTACATTTATCTTCGCTATGGGGAGTCTTATTACATACATTAAAATGCAATGAAAGAGGCAAAGTGAATCATATTCCCAAAAAAACACGTAAACGGAACGACTTACCCCTATTAAAAGCCGGAACCCCACGTCGGGTAATATTTTTATAACTCACTAACACGCAATAACCCAACGTGTGCGTGATGAGAAAGTACTAACTTGATGATTACTTAAACCAATGAAACATTTTTTTTTATTTGTGTTTCAGTTTCACGCTGTATCCCGCAAGTAGCAGTAGCCTAATGTTAAAATAAACACTCCGTTTCCCACTTTCCACTGGATTCGGATTCTAAAAGCACCGTGTATTGAGTGAAATAAAATATCGAGGCATTTAAAAAGAAATATCAACTAGCACATTGAAAAAATAACATTAAAACGTATTATTATGTATTAAATGTACTCATATATTGCATATTTTTAAAGTACGCAACAAGAGAAAGCTGAATAAAAAAAATATTTATTACCATTACCTACCATAAAATAATTATATGGCGAAATAACAAACAAAAAAAAAGTAAATTGAAGTGAGCGAATTAAATGAGAAATTTATAGATTTTTTGCTTGAAAATTAAAATATAAATAAACAGACAGATAACAGAAACAAGCAAACTGCTATGATGCCCTTGGATCAAGTTCAATTTCAAATGGTGGGCTGTACTTTCAATTACTGTTATGAGATGCTCATTGCGCGCTATTACCGAGTCGTAATTATACAATCCACCTTATTTGAAAATAAGGTTGTTTTGATTTTATTCCTCCTTATAGTTAAACTTGTAAATGTTATTTATACTATAAAAGAACATTTTTTTTAGCGTCACACAGGAGAGTAAACGGAGGAAACTTTGTGTTAAAACACTCCGTTCCCCATTTTCCGCCGAATTCTGGAGTTGTGATGAGTGACGGAACTCAACGCTTTGCCTCGACACCAGAGCGAAGAAAATGGAAATATAACATATTTCATTTCCTGAAGGGAATAAAATCCGCAACCTGTCGCGTTAACAGTCACACTATGAGCCCTTGCGTCAGGTCTCAAATGAATATAATATGTATTTTTATAAAAAAAAATTTAAATCAGCTTAATATTTTGACCTCTAGATTAACTTCTCATATTAACATCTTTAAAAATGCATTTTTCTAAGGAAGTTTCCAAACCTACCTTACCCAACATCTAAGCATCAACAACCAGTACAACAAAAAACTAACATAAACAAAGACATCACACCTACCAAACACAATGAGAACCCAGACCCCACACGACATCACTTGTAACAATTACTTACCGCAATCGCCCTTGCAGTGACTCAACACTATATTAATTGAGCGGAGATGAACCTTTTGTTTGACTCGCATACTTCATCACAATTATCGACTTGGCTTTGTGCGATTGCGACAGCGATGTCTATCAGTTGAATGTTAGAAACGAATAGTTTATTAATGACATAAGAAGCTATGGTAAAAAAAGGGATGTTTAGGCCAGTCGTGGCGCAGCGGCACGAAATGTGACTGTAAAATCGACTGGTTGTGGGTTCAATCCCCACTCGAGAAGATGAAATATTTACTTAAATTTATATTTCCATTTCTTCGCTCTGGTGTCGAGGCAAAGTGCGGCGTTGATTTCTGCCACTCAACATGCAATGCCTCCAGAATTTGGCAGAAAGTGGGGAACGGGGTGTCTTAACACACACAGGCTCCCCTGCTGTGCGCGGGATACAGCGTGAAGCTGATTTATTTATTTTTATTTATGGTTCAATTGAGATTAGTGTAAACGGGTACGAAGGTTTGGAATTCAAATATCATAATGTCGAGGGAATATTTGTAATTGAGATGATTATGATTTTGACAGATAAAGAAATGCGTTGGGTTGCTTTATCTGTAGCGGTTATCATGTGTGCTTCACACGCACAAGGTCCCCGGTTCGATCCCGGGCGGAAACAACCTCAGATTGTTTTTATTATTTTAAAACGTAACATTTTATTACGAAATATATTATTTTTTTATTTAAGAGAAACTATTAATTATAGCCATTACTTTTTTAAGCTAAGCAGTATAGTAAATTTGTATATTGTGCTAAGGTATTGAGCTAGCTATATTTAAAGAACATATTTCAAAAAGGTGAAATATGAAAAGGAAACCGAAGTTACGCGACGGATATCCTTTGCTATTTTTATGTAAACGAAGTGACAACATCATCTCACAAATGTGAAGCATTAAGGCAGTCAATCATATACCAAGTGAAAAGATAATTAAGTCTATAATATAATACTTCCTTATTATCTATATATTAATTTACATACAAAAACATGATAGCTCAACTTCCTAGTTGGAAAAGGGGAAAAAAATGTACTAATTATCTTATAACATTTACGCAAGCAATCGCCATAAACAAAACCATCAGTCAGTTCGCTTTTTATAGATTTATGACGACTATAATCCCATATTATATTAAAACTTTGTTTTTAGACGTTGAGATTGTATGCGTGTGGTACGACGCCAAACTGAAAAGCATATGTAAAAGAAGCCAAAAACTGTACAACTGTTCACGCTGTACTGCGCTGTGTGTTGCGCATAGCCTGGCAGAAGGGGTCTGGGAACCTGGATTCCTCTTTGTCTCGACGCCAGAACGAAGAAATGAAAATATTGAATACTTGATTACCTCGATCGGGAATCGAACCCGCAACCGCGTCGCGTTGACAGTCACACGCTTGTGCCACTGCGCATATAATATTGAGACTCCTTGAAGTTATCTTGTATTGTTCAAAATATATAGTATTAAATAACGCGCCCCAAATTAAGTTATCCTTATAATGTTAAGTTATAGTTATTGATAAAGTTTCCTTGTAATTGTTAGTAGACTTAACTCGTAATGGCGAGTTTAAAATAAAAGTTAAGGAAATACTTTTAGTTGAATATTTAATGTGCATTATCAATAAATAGACGACAGAGTTTTGATTTTAAATATCCATAGTTTTAACCTTTTATTTTCAGCAAAAAACCAACACCATACGTAATTATTTAGCAAGATTTGTTATATTACTTCATAATATAGTGTAATAAACAGCAAACATTCAAATATGTTACCAATTTCCGGAATATAATTTTCTTTATGTTGGTATTTATCACCATTTCAACATGAGATCACCAATATGTACGTAATGCAGTATTAATATGACATAATTTATATAAAGATATATTATATTGTATTTTAGAGAGGCCAGTTGTAAACGGTTGTGAGTTCGATTCCCAGTCGAGGAAATGAAATATTTAATATTTACACTTCTTCGCTCTGGTATCGAGACAAAGCGCGGCGTTGAGTTCCACCACACAACACTCAATTCCTCCATAATTCGGCGGAAAGTAGGAATCGAAGTGTCTTAACCCAGGGCTCCCTCTGCCTATCCTGCTCCATAGGGGGGAATACGTGAAGCTGAAAAAAAATTCTTATTCAACAACAACATTAAACTAAATCGTTTTAAGACGTTCACTAAAACCATTTTAACGCATTTGTTTTATTGTCATCCGGTTACGAAAGACAGATAAAGCACGCGTTGATAGCTTGAACACACAAGATAAATATTTTAGGAAATACTTTATAGTATAGGTGTTTTATGTAAAGGTTGCATCATTCCTCATACACCATAACTTAAATTATTATGTTTCAGATTTCTTTGAGCTTTCCACATGTATAAAGAGTAGCTTGGTAAGCATGCGAAAGCTGCACTGGCTTCTAATGAATTAATTAAATTAAATTTCATTACGATAGCTTTAATAGATACCAAGAAAATAAACTTTAACGTTAAGGGTTGTTAGCCCCCTAACTCCCTTACTAACCATTACAGTAAATGTAAGGGTTAGTTAGCAACGCAATCATATTAAAAAAAACATTCAGTAGAAGCAAGTGCAGCTTTTCCATATTCCATTTTTATAAATATTTCTTTACATTTATATTTTAATTTCTTCGCTGTGATGCCGAGGCAAAAGCGCGGCGCTGAGTTCCGCCACTCAACACGCAATGCCTCCAGAACTCGGCAGAAAGGGGGGAACGGAGTGTCACTGTCACACTAAGTTCCCACTGCCTACACTGCTGTGAACGGGATACAGCGGGAAGCTGATTAGCTAAAAAAAATATATTTCACTTTTCCATATTCCAGCGTACACTGTGCTTTACGTACATCTCTCTTTGATTTTTCAATCTGTACTTGCACCTCAATATACTTTCTATTACCTTGGAAGTTAGTTCCTTTAACAATTGTAGCTTATCACTTATTTTATTCAGCACCTATATATATTTTTATTTGAAGCCATCATGGCGCAAGAAAAACTTCTGATTGTAAACGAAAAGATTATGATTTTGCGCTCGGGATTCCCGACAAGACAAAACGCAGGGTTGAGTTCTGCCACTCAAATCGCAATATCTCTTAAATATCGAGAATTGCCTTAACGGTAGTGACTTAACACTGTTACGTCTGTTCTTCCGGCTACAAGCTAGATACATTGGGAAAATTTAAAAAGGGTAAAAGAAGAATAAGGTAAATATTAAACATTATACTTATTGAGTGTGTTACTTTCAATAACTGCGGCGTTTATATATTTTTTGACTGAACTCACATATATCTATACAAAGCACCAAGTTTATAGACAAATTATTTATTTATTACTTTTAATTCTCGTTTCTTAGAAAATCATTGCATTTGACGATATAGTATGTAAAGAAGATTCCAAGTGAGATTTAAATAACACTATTCCGTCAAACACGCCTTAATTGGGACAGAATGCTCTTACATAAAAATAAGTTTATAATTTAATTCACTTACATTCAAAACTTACATTTGTTTCTCAGAAAAATTTAAACAATGGAATATTGGTTAATGACCTTTATATTACACTGCTATATTAACATAATATTATGTAGACAACAGAAATTTTAAATTTAGTAAATGTTAGATCTCTATTATAGATACATATGATGAGAGAAAAAGGTCCTTCAACCTTACAAATGAAAGTTAAAATAGATCCCTAGGAGTGGCTCATTAAACTCATCCAAAACAATTTAATAAAAATTATAAACATTTTTTGTTTTGTTTTTTAATTAGGAAGAAGTTTGAATCTGTTCTGGTACAAAATAGATAGGTAATGAAAGAAATTATTGATTCATTTAATAATAAAAAAAATATTTCTTTCAGAATAATGGTACTAATCCTTTCTATATAATTTCAATCATATTTATTCTTGAAAACAATAATATAATAGTAGAATGATTTTTTCAGTGATAATAAAAGGTAACCACCGCATAATCTTTACTTGATTACTTTGCTTATTTTAAGTTGTTTTTGTAATTCTTATAAGATATTTTTTTATTTATATCTCCACTAGTGCATATGGCATGATAGACAGTCTATGTAGGATTAAGATACTGTTACCCACTTTTTAAATATTTTTCAAGACAAGTGTTAATTGGCTGAACTCAATACTAATGAGAAGGAAAAGGAAATAAATCATTCCCATAAGTGTGAGACGAACCCACCAAAACTATTGTATTTACAGTCAGACAATGTGTGACTTTGCCATAATGAGCCCAACATAGAAGCCAATATACAAAAATTATATTGATACAAGTTTTTCTACAGCATACACGACAACAAGGTATTTTGCCATATAGATTACCAAAAATTTGGTATTCAATAGAACATATTATCTGTGTCAAGCCTATTAATACAAGGCAATTACTATCTTTATTATTCTTTGGATATATTTATATGCACCTTTTTGCTTCACACAGTCTTAAATAAAAATATTGTGTATGAAAAAAAATTAACAAATACTTGGTTTTCAATGTAAATTTCTTTCATTTCAAGCCAAATAAATATTGCTAGGCAATTACTATCATGTATAATATTGTTTCATTTATAATATTGTGCATATAACATGAATATGCAAATTTTAGTTTAAAACATGTGTATGTATTTAGAAACATAATAACTTAGTGTAATGATTCAATATTTAAACTAAAAGATGTAAATAAATAAATATTAATTATTAAAATTAGTATTTTTTATTTAATTCCAATCTCAAATGTAATGATACTTATTATAGACTACTTATAAAAGTGTTTAGATCTTCTCAATCTACTACTTAAAGAATTAAGTAAACAAAGAAGGCGGAAAACCACTCTTGTTAATATTTAATTGCACTCGCAAATCAATAAATCAAGGTTGAACAAAATGCAACTCAAACACGTAAACAATTGATGACTGTGAATGAAAAATAATAGGATTATAACAAAAACTAACAATTAATGTATGGTTTATAGTGTTCATTTTTAATTAATGTATTTAACAACAAAAACTGCAAGAAAACAAGAACTTACCCGGCGACAGGTGTACCGTGTAGCAATGCAACATGAATTCCAACACGAATCTTATACATCCATAATTTCACAAATTATTCACTTAAACCACCTCATCACATTATCGAGAACTTTAATCACCTAGGCACGAATCTGTTCCGGAAATATATATATATTTTTAACAAATTTTAATAAGCGAATTTGCAAACCGTCTGTACCGCACGCATTGATTGCACAGTGCACTTGCATAAAAATTTACATGTGAATGCAACGACACGATTTATTTTTTATATATAAACCACATGCTAGAATTATTATTTAAAAATAGGAGACATTTTATTGTTATTTTATTGAGGATTATTAAAACAGTTTTGCCTGTTTATTAGTCGAAATAATTCGATAAATATCAATAGTCGTATCGCATAAAGAGTCTTTTTACAGAGTAAAAAAAATCTTAGAGTATAACTTGTCAAAAGTTTTGACATAAATATGACGCTCTTGTTTTTTAATCTGTGTCGAACGCGGCGAAGTCACAATTTATATATTTTTTATATACGTATCACTTTTAACTTTTCTTTTTTATACGTATAACATTTCAATCAATTGGATTTGTTTTGTTCCAGTTTTTTTTTTAATTAGGATTTTTTGTTTTTTTATACAGTCGGGTTGTTTTATAGTACTTGGAAATATAAATAAAAATCTCCAATTTATTTTCGGCTTAGCTTGAATGGTAAAGTACCTGAAGGCAAGGCCTGTATTGTAGTATACTGCTTTCAATGTCTAAAAAAATAGTCTTCATTAATAGAAATCCACTCGTGGCTTCGCCTGCTTGTGTTACATAATTGTTTATTTACTCACCAGAATTACTTTCGTGATCTAATAACAATATAATTTTAAAAACAAATCCACACATTGATAGCTAAAGTTTCAGCTAATTCAATAAAAAATAAATTTATAGTTATATTGTCGCATTCGCAATTATATATAAACATTGACGTAATTTTTTAACTAAATAAAACAAACACTAATAAAATATCAGTTTCTGAAATTAGAGTGAACAAACGCACAGGCAAATAGACAACATTTTTTAAATTAATAAATGCCCCAATAATGGATTTTCTCATATATCTTCCATGTACAGACAGATATGAGGCCGGTCGTGGCCCAGCGGCACAAAGTGTTACTGTAAAACTGACTGGTTGTGGTTTCAATCCCCACTCGAAGAGATTAAAATATTTACTTAAATTTACATTTCCATTTTCTTCGCTCTGGTGTCGAGGTAAAGCGCGGCGTTGAGTTCTGCCACTCAACACGAAATGCTTCCAGAAATCGGCAGAAAATGGGGAACGGAGTATCTTATAACTAGGTTCCATCTGCCTAAATTAAAATTGCCATATTAAAGTTACCATACTGAACAAATTTTGCTAACGCAATATTTTAATATATATTTTTTAATTTAGCTGGACTATTTTAGATAATTATGATATATTCCTTTTCTATTTTTATTTTTGTATATTAATGGTAATATACAAAAATAAAAATTAAATAATTAAAATTACTAGCACGTTGTACATCTTTCAATAAGTTTAGCTGATTTTTAATTTTTATGTCATTTGAAAATGCTCATTACGCTCATCAACTATTGTTAATGCATCATTTTATTATTTCTCCTAATTTAGTTAGACTGTTGTAGTCATTCATCAGATATTCCAGATATTACATTTTTATGACAATAGAAAATGCCAACTTGTTTGACCTTTAGGTTATCAACTTTTGTTAAGAACATATTTATTTTTTCGTCTACTTCGACCACTACATTTCTACATCAGGTGTGGAAGTCTTCAAATCGATTTTGAAGCCTAAAGGCTGCACACGCCTAATAGCTACAAAGCATAAAAAAAATCTTTAATTCCGTCCAGTAACTCAGATGTGGGTACACAAACAGGAACAAAAATGTTGAAAATTGTAGATTCGTTATCTGCTATTTTTATTTTGTTCTAAATTGTTTTTTCGTAAAATTATTAAATTTACAGACATATTTATTTATAGTTTTATTATAGTATTTAGCAGTTAAATACAATTCAAAGGATTGCACCAAAAATTAATAACCACTAGCCTTATGCTGCAGTAATATTACTTTCAAAGTACCTACTACATGACTGAGATGGAAATTTAATATTAATTATTCAATATCATTTACAAGAGTAACCCTAAGAAAGTTATTGAACTATTAATAATGTAAAAAAATGAAAAATCTTTATTACTCATTACATAGATAACATTAGGGTTCATTAAAATAAAAATCTCGTAAATAGAATGAAACTACTGTATTTGCATTAAAACTATTCATATTTATAATATCAGTTCTATCCAAGCTGAGGTTTAGGAGGAACAAATGTACGTTTTCTAGAGAACTTTTTACGTGACACTCTCATTTGTTGCAGCTGATTATAAACTTCACTCCAGATTTCGGATTGATCTTCAGCTGGTATTGTTTTTCTGTAAATAAAAAAGAATGCTAAATAAAAATGATGTCAATATACAGGGTGGAAGAGGCAGCGCTCCATTTACGGAAACAGCATATAGGGTAGAATATATCAAACCTATACCTAAAGAAATTAATCAAGATGCCTCAACAGTTTGGACGTAGGATTTTTTTTCATTTCACGATTTTTATCCATACCTGTATTTCGTGTGACGCGATTACGTATAGATCCCAATAACATAAACACTTACTACTACAAAAATACTACTAAAGGTTAAACAACTTTGAACTTTATCGCCAATACATACGACTCGATTTCGAAATGAGGCGTGTGCGGCGGTGTCCCTTTGATAGGTTTATGTGTGCGTGCGTCATCCTTACAAATAGCGTTTTGTTTTAAAATGACAATTTTATTATTTATTTTGTTTGAAAAAAAAACTTTTTCATTTTTGGGAATTTATTTTTTTCTGAATTATATTAGGCTTTTATAGAGTAGTTAAAACTGTGGTTTCATTTAATGTGGTGCTGACATTTCCACCTTGTATGAATAAATTTTCTTAATTATTCTTTTACTTGCAAGAGTTCTAAAGAACTTCACCTAAAGGTGAAACTAAAATGTCTAAGGTCAAAATTACACTTTTTCTATAGCTAATAAAATAATGACAATTGTTATATATTATATCAACAGCATAATGACAAAATTGTGGATATTAGTAAACTAAAAAAGCTAAAAATAAAATACAATCATTACCTGTATTGTTTCATTAAGTCAAACTTCTCCCATGGCGTCTTCCTTAGTTCTCTTCTGACTCTATCTTTTTCTTTCAAGTGCTCTTCAATATTTGACACACCCTTTAGTTCTTGTCTTTCCCACCTTTCCAACCATGGTCTTGGCTTTAACTTTACCTGTAAAATTTAAGTAAAAAAAAAGTTATACATACAATAGTGATGTGCTCACAACTTTGCCAAAGTATATAAATTATAATCAAATTATACAAATGTGTTACATAAAAAGTTACATATGTGTTTCATTGATATAAAAATAAAAAATCAAATCAGGCAGAGGGAACCTAGTGCTAAGACACTCCGTTCCCTCTGCCTGATTTCATTTTTGATTTTTTTTAAATATATAAGTCATGTTTCTATAGTACCAATCACATCTGATCAGTATCTTTTGTGTGAAAGACAAAACATCCATCTATGCTCACAAACTTTCACATTAGTTAGATCACAAAAACTTGATAGTAGTATTATTAACATAATAGGGAATTTTGCTGTTCTTGTGAGATAAAAGACATGCAATGTCTCTATAATAATAGACCAAAAATGTAATTATTATCCACTTAAATATATATTACGACAGAAATGCTGAAATAATATTATAAAATCAAATAAACTCTACCAAAATTACAAGTTTCTTTTTTTATTGTTAAACTTTTTTCCCCACATAGCAGGGGAACCTGAGAACCGAATATTAAGGCACACTGTTCCCCATTTTCTGGCTAATTCTTTAGGCATTGAGAGTTGAGTGGTGTAACTTAACACCATGTTTTGCCTCATTACCAAAGTGAGAAAATAAAAATGTTATATATTTTATTTTACAGTTGCATGCTTGTGCCTAACATCTTGTGTAATTCAATTGATCTCTACAAAGATGATAATTACCTGCACTGGGTTGATTGGCACTGGAGTTCCTTCAGGCAGTATTTCAGGATCCATATCCAATGGGAAAGTACAGTATTCAGGTAAGGCATCTCTTAAATAAAACAATTTGTCATCAAGACGCTTCTCTAATCGAAGAACTTGGACATTTTGTATTGTTGGATCATATAACTCATAGCGAATCTGAAAATTATTACCAAAAATTCTTAATCTCAAAATCATTGCAAAGGAGGCTGAACAAGTATCAATAAGGAATAATTTTACAATAAAGGAAATATTGTAAAATATATTTTAATTTGACACACATAAATTTTATATTAGGTTAAAATTATAATACATAATTTGGTTCCAAATATTTTAATCAAACTGAATGGGAGATTTTAATTTCATTTAAGACTAAATAATATTCACATTTAATTTATGTCATATAAATCACTACAAGCTAAAATAATTATAAATTATTTATTAGCTAAAATAATTGTAAATTTTTTTTGTACCTCTATTCCTTGGTGGTCAACAACATTTCTTAAAGTAAATTCTGCTCTTAAACCACAGCCTTTTCGTTCAATACATATACCAACAAATCTGTTAGTTTTACCCTGAGCATGTGGATCAGATATTGTAACAGCTAGGATAGAACCTGAGAATGAAAACACAACACTAAGATAAGCACATTTATAAATTAAATAACATTAAAATATATATATATATATATATATTTAATATAACTAAGTAACAGCATACTCTCTTGTTTAATGAGGTAGTTATTTAATGCTTAGGAATAACCTTCTGATTGTGAAAAAGGTCTGGCCAGATAAGCATGGAAACACTGCACTGGCTTCTATTGATTTGTTTTAACCGTGATTGTATTGTTTCAAATATTTACTTAAAAAAAAATGTTTAAATGTTATATTATGTTATTTAATCGTATTTATTATTAACTTGCGGCGTTGAGTTCTGCCACTCAACACGCAATGCCTGCAGAATCCGGCAGAAAGTGGGGAACGGAGTGTCTTAACACTAGGTTCCCTCTGCCTACCCTGCTGTGTGCGGGATACAGCGTGAAGCTAATTTAATTTAATTTTATTTATTATTAACTTACCAACATAAAATTCTGGTAAGTCAATCTGACTCCTTCTTTTTAACATATCGGCCCTTTCTAATTTTTCACGCAAAGCGTTTCGCCATTTAGGATTGGGGTCTGGTAAAAATTCTGGATATACATGCCGATATTCTAATATCGGATTATGTGACTGTAGTCTACGTCCAGATATTTTTGGTTTTTCTACTTCCGCCGGCACTTCTGCTCTGTCTGGGAGAGAAGATAACAAACGGCAATCTGCGAAGATAACATACATTATTATATATTTTTTTTAATATTTTAATTATTCAATGCCTAAAAGAATTCAAAATAGCTATATACTAACCTCTTGTCACAATCCATTTAGTCGTACTAAAAATATCAAGAACTGATTTTCGCATTACTAATGACATTTTTCATATACAATCTCGAATATTATAAATATACAGAACTTTTTTCGGAGAAAAATATTACAACCTAATTTTAATTAATAAACATTCTGATTTCTATCTAATAAGTTGAAGGTTTGACGTAAGACATTTGATCAGTGTTGCCAACTTGGATTTTGAAAATCGTAGGCCAGATAAGAAAAATACAGAGAAATACGTAGGGTAGATAAAAGTTCATAAAACGACAATTTGTAAGATCCCAAAAGTAGCAGATGTTGTTTTTGCTAATGATATCACACAAGCGTGAACATTTTTGTTTATAATGCAGGTTTTTTTAAGTACGAGTATCACTCCAGTCCTCCTCACTATCAAACCTAATTTCCATATTTGATAGCAGAAAATTGAAAAATATATTAAAAAAGAGTGTAAAAAATTAGTTTTAAATATTTTTGAGTTACGACTTTAAGAGACCTACTTTTACGGCCATAAAATCGTCTAAGATGTTTCGTTTTACAGAATCACGTAAGTTACTTTGTTTTATAAATTTATGACGCAAAATGTTGAGTAACGAGGCGAGTGTGCGTTATTACAAGGGATGTAACGGGACGTTTATTAACTTAAGTCTTTTATTATTTTTATATAAACACCGTAGCGTTTGGCGCTCCGTTCTCTCTGACTACCTCGCTAGAGATAAAGCGTGAAGTTAGTTTAGTTTAGTGTATATTAACACACAACGGACATTAGTGCTCCGTGCCCTTTCTGCTCTTATGACCTTTGGTTTTTATGTGAATTTGACTTTTTTTTATTTATGTTGTAGTGCACTCCTTTACATAGGAAAAGGATTGAAGTTTTAATTGCTTATTGTTGATAACTTAATCTAATATCATATGTCATTCTGCAAATTTAAACAATTTTGAAAAAAAAATGTAGATTCTGAGACTAAAGAACGTAAGTTTACCGTATATTGCGTAAAAAGACGTAAGGCTGGCAGCACTGCATTAAATTCTATAAATAGGGTTGTAACTCGGAACTCGGAAGGATTTTTTTTGGCTGTTATAAAAAATTATAAATATATACCAGAAAATGAGGTGAGAAAAAGAAATTATTTTAGAATTTAAGCTGCATTTTATCAATGCTCATAATTTTAAATATAAAACAATCGATGTGGAAGTGTGAGTCAATACTGGTTTTACATTGACCACATAGTAAAAAGTGTTTTTATACTACAAAATAAATATGTAGGGTATTTATAAAAATGATGTGGGGTCAATAGATGACCTAAAAAAACGAATATCATCCTAAAATTTCCCGTTTCGAATCGACCAAAGAATGGTCACGTTAGGCGTATATTACACCAGAGGATAAAGATATATGTATTCTATGGAACATATTATACTCTATAGAGTTGTCTGTTTTTTGACTTCACAAATGGCGTGACACATGTCAAATTAATAAACAATTTTATTGATTAAAAGCTTAAACATTGACCTAAATTTGTATCCCTGCGTTAAACTCAAATATAATAAAATAAAATGTCTTCATTAATACAAAAATGTAATGATGATAATATCCCTCTTGCTGATGATGATCCACAGGTGATAATAACTGATGAAGTAGATAATCGCTTGGACCATGGAAGGTCTATGGATTCTCTTCCGAGTTCTTACACAGGAGGTTCGTCCAGCCCAGGCTTAAATGGACCAGCTAGTTTTGAGCCAGATTCTGGAATTGATGAACAAGAAGAAAAGGCACGCCTAATATCGCAAGTTTTGGAACTACAGAATACATTGGATGGTAAACACTTATTGTTCTTATTGTTTATTATTATTTATTGTTTACGTGACTTTTTTGTTTATGTAAATTAAAAATTATAATTTATAGTGATAGTTTTATATTTATAAGTTATATGTTTTTTTCAGATCTTTCACAAAGAGTGGACTCAGTCAAAGAAGAAAATCTAAAGTTGCGTTCTGAAAACCAGGTCTTAGGACAATACATTGAAAACTTAATGTCAGCCTCATCTGTTTTTCAGTCTACTACACCCAATGTACACAAGAAGTAAAGAATTCACCCCCACTGTTTTGTTTAGTTAGACTGAGGAAAATGCTTACAAAGATAAAGTTCTTAGTCTTAGAGTGGAGTGATTTTATATTTATTTTTATTTTATTTATACCAAAAATAAAATGAATTTGGCAGATCTGTCACTATAATGGCGCAAAATAACATTTTGAAAAATGGGAAAATTTATAAATTTTCTAAAGATTATTTAGTCTTTTAATTGGCACTCAACAGCTTTATAACTGCCGCTATTTTATATGAAAATCAAGTATGTGTGAGCTTTGCTATTTTAAAGCAATTGTAATATTGTAATTATTCACATATTATAAAATTTGTAACAGATAGGGTAATTGTTAAAATGTAACACAGTTTATATATATCATATTTATACAACTATCCTTATTCAATTATACTTTTAAATTTATTATCATGCTTAATTATAAATCATGTTCAGTGTTCAATCAAAATAAAATTAGTTAAATATTTAAGACCAATTAACAATTTTCTAGTTGAATCATATTTGTAAACATTCCATAAATATATTTATTTCAAAATGCTCTCTTGTATCTCACTTAATCTCATTTTTTTGTAATTTTCAATATGTGTTTTGTTTAAGCTTTAAAAATATATTTATTAACTAAACCAGTCTTTTTATTTATTTCATTATGTCATTATCATACAGGTAACTGTTGCTAATCCATACAGTTAATAATAGAATTTACTATGACAGATTAGGAGTTAGCAGCCAATTTGAAAAGATTAGTTATTAATATAATTACAAAGTAAATATTTATATTTAGATGACTCAAGCTGGGTTTAACGTGATGATCATGGCTGTAACACGCTTTCTTGTGACGCAAATTCATGAAACTATAGAAGTTGGTGCTCTAAAAAACGTGCATCAGGTGGCGGTGTGGCGCTCACAAAAACTTTGAACATGCAACCGCCAGGCAGTGTTCGCGTGACGCGGTCGTGATCCTTACGTGACGTGAGATAATGTTGTCAGTTTCTAAATGTTTCCCTGAATATATTTTATGTTTTGTAGTGTTCATGTAAACATTTATGTTGAAGCTGTGTGTGACTATAAACGTGACGGTTGTAGAGGAATGAAATATTTTTATTCTTCGCTTTGGTAACGAGAAAAAGAAGTTCCACTACTCAACAGTCAAACGGAGTATTTTAACAGAATGTGAAACTGCCTATCCTACCTATGCAGGATACAGCGTGAATCTGGTTTAATTTAATGAAACACTAAATAATATGATACATGAAAATTTAATTATTATTTTATTATTATAACGAACCTATTGAATTATCATATATTCACAACACCATAAAAGTGTTTGTATATACCTATACGTATATTACCTATTTTAAATATTCGCAATTAAACCAGTTATCATAATTTATTATTATTATAAGACATAATGAATTCATGGGGTAAGAATGCGTAATTTTTCCGGAAATTATGTTTTATACAATATGTAAACACTTTTGCGTCATCTCTTTCCCGCTAATGGGATCAATAAAATATTCTACTACCGCTCTGCTCGCACTGTATGTGTATCGAAAATCGGAATAATTTTAGTCGACTTTTGACAGTACTACGAGAAACACGTTTCCAAAGCTATATCTTTTATTTTCTAAACAAGATGCCGAAAAAACTTAAAGTTGTCGTAAGATCCCTATACTCTCATGAGATTCGTAAGGACGTGAGCTTAGAAAATTTGAAATCATTAAAACTAGAAGATGCCTGGCCATTTATCAGGGATGAAATCGAGATTGAAATCGGTAGCAGCCAGCTTGTTTGTATTCCACATATTACCGAAGCGGACCTGTACAAAGTTACGTCTCTCTTTGTACCAAACGAAAAGGAAATAAACGGTAAAATGTTCACACCGCTCGGGGAATTGAACAAGAATATAAATAAAGAGAAAACTAGCTCAGAATATGTTAAGCTGCTGGAACAGGGTGATTTTCACGAAGATGACTTTAAATTTCCACACGAAAGTGTTAAGGTAGGTTGCGGTGACGATAAAACAATAGTTGCTTGATTACTATTGTGCATAACATTACATTTTTAATATATAAATAATACCTGTGTATGCCTTGAGTTGTCTGCTACTGCTAGTCCCGGACAAAAGGTCACACAGGATTGAAGCTTAATATTATAATTTTACGAATAATTCTCGACAACTGCATACCATATATAAATTTAACATAATTTCTGGATACTTATGGAGTATAATAAAGTAATAAATAATTTTATTTCATTCAATTTAAATGTTTCACATTATATATTATTTTCATTTTCTGGCTCTGGAGTACTCTCGATACGCAATGCCTAGAGGATTAGGCTGACAGTGTGGAATGTCTTGTGGATCCCACTGCCTACCCAGCTCTCTGCAGGACAACACCATGAAGCTAAAAAAATATGATTCCATAACAATATATATAATTTAGTTAAGAATACTATCTTATAGTAGTATCATTTTAAACAATTTGTTTATAATAGTATAAAATATATAGCTCCAACAGTGATGTGATGTCCTTCAAGAGTAGACGGAAGCAATATACTTTTTTATAAGGAAAATAAAGCACAATCTGTCCAAATTCATTTTAAAGTTTTTAATATTTTAGATAACATTGCAAGATGAATCAATAAAAAACAAAGTGCGAGTGATTATGGTTAATTTTACTAAATGTTCTATTCCAAAAAGAAAAGATTTTGTGAACAACGTATACTTGGATGTGGAAAAGAACAAAGGTGAGACCATTTAAACTATAATAACGTTAATTAAGATATCTGTAAAGTTTATATACAGAGAACCTGTTATGAAACTAACTGTAAATATTATAATATAAAGTGCACTGGCAACTTACAATGATTATCATATATTAACATAGTGACAATTATCAACACCACTACATTATTATGTAAAATAGAAATATTTTACTAAGAATAAAATTAAGTTTCATTGTGGCAGCACGTATCATATGTTGTCCACAACATGGAATAGAATCCATTCTATTCCCACTTTAGAGAATTAATTATTTCCTATAGTGTTATTAGTTGAGTTCCACCACAAAACACAAATGGAGAAGGCACTGAAGAATGGTGTGACAATGCTCTATTTATATATATTTTTATCTATATGTTCTATAAATATATTTTCTTTTTCAGCTCTAAAAGGCAAGAAAACGGTTTACATGATCTCACATGTACTTATGGCTAAAACAATTGAGTTCAGAGTAACACAAGGTTCGTCATCCAGGATCTTTCATCTCGGCAATGCTTCACCACTCGTGTTTGGATTGGAAGAGTACTTTATTGGTGATGATGGAAAGTTAATTGCAAAGGTAAGTTGTAGTTATGTATTGGATATGTTTTGTTTGCACCAAGTTTTCTTGTATTCATCTTTTATAAGGGTAGACAAGAGAACCGTATATAGAAGATATGATAGATGACAGTTGAGAACAAATTTTATTTTATAATGCTAAAAACTGCACATTATTTATTAATATCCATTTTACGCTCAGAACTAAAGAAAATTTTAAAGAATTTAATCAATTGAATTAAATTAATTTTGTATACATATCAATAATTTGTTTTTTCATTATGAGATCATCAAATTTCTTCATTTGTAATATTAGTTGGATGGTTTTTTTTTAAATTCATAATATTTACATAGCCCAAGGCTATATGACGACTTTGTTTGATATGGAAATACCTATCCGTCCTTCAATTTTTATAAAATCAAGACTGATTTTATGACACCTTTGTGATTAATTGTGATTATTTTATCTACATTGCATATAAAATTCAAGGTTTCTCTGCTATTGTTCATTCCACACAAGAAGGGAAATGGGTCTTAAAAATAAAATATAATACTTGAATTGAAATAAAAATAGTTATAGCTATGTTATTATAAATGTAATAAACGTAAATGTTTTTAAACGACAGTGTCAAAGTCCAAGTGAAAGTCGAATAAAAGAAATCGAAGCTGTACTGACATTTTTTAATAACAAAATAATTCCTGTTATCCAAAAGTGATATATAAATTTTACTTACGAATCATGATTCATATGAGGCCGGTCGTGGCGCAGGGGCGGAAAGTGGGGAATGGAGTGTCTTAACACTAGGTTCCCTCTGCCTACCCTGCTGTGTGCGGGATACAGCGTGAAGCTGGAAAAAAATCATGATTTAAAAATGTATTGTGGCAGTACTTGAAAAAATATACTTAGTATTAGCAACCGCCCGCGGCTTCGCCCGCTTGAACTACGATATTTAATCAATACACTGAATTACTTTCTGTTTGCAGCGCATTTATAGTGATTTCTAATATGAAAATTTCAATAACTTCGGTATCATATTAGCGTAATTATTTTAAGAACTATTAATGATTTTAAAAAAAGTGCGACATGCATTACTCCTTAAGATAGGTTCATTAGTTTTTTTGTAAATATATGTACGAACTTTTTTCTTAGAGCGTTTGGCAATATGGTGACAATTTTTTTTTTACATTCACCATATATTAAAAAAGAATATACAAATTTAAATTACTAATAAACAGACTTAATGATTAAATAACTGGCCTCGATTGGGGTTATAGTAGGCAGAGTGAAGCTGGAAACCTAATTATAAGATACTTCTTGCAATCAAGGCACTTCTGTTCCTTATTTTTCCCCTTAGTATTGCGTGTTGAGTGGCGGAACTCAAACCCGCGCTTTGCCTCGTTACCATAATTAGAAAATAAAAATAGCCAGCTCCTGGTTTATCTAAGGATCGCCGGTTGATCAATCGCCGTCAATATAGATTCCGGCATGGTCCCTCCAACGGTAATCTTCTGGCTTACCCAAACCACCGGCTGCGGCTATTAAAAGTACAGTACAAACTCGATTAACCGGACTAATTGTTGTTGGTATAGTCCGACATAACCGGTATTGCGTATGGGAAGCACGCGCGGTAGAATTGCGCAGAACGCATATTTTGATATCTGCACATAGACGTCCTCTCACGCCGCACCGATTCTCCGCGAGGGCTCGCGGGGAATCGGTGCGGCGTGTGGCGGGGCGGTCACAACACTACGGTACAGTCAAGCGCAACGCTGTTAGTTCAATACTATGAAATATTAATATATTATTATATGATAGCGTCATATATACAAAATAGCGCAGTAAAGCATATTTATCTAGTAATATTATAATAATTAGTGTGTTAGATTAAACAACATGCAAAATCAAGTTATGGATAAGCAAATTTAAAATTTTAATAAAGTACTGAATTGTAATTATTATAATGGGGCCACATCCAAGTCTTCATCAATCCAAATTCAATAAAAAAGTAAAATTGAAAAAGTACCTTTAATATGATTTTACATCAAATAATAAAAATAATAAAACATGCAAAAAAGTTGTAAAAAATAATGTTTAAATAAATAAAATGTTAAATATATAAGCAAAAATTAAAAGGAATGGCGTTCAGCTACAGTGTTAATTTACAAAATAGGTTAAAAAATAGACTAATATTTTTTAATATATTATAAAATTTTGGCGTTAGGCAACATGCAAAATCAAGTTATGGGTAAGTAAATATTTTTTATAATAATGAAATCGAGGTCTTATTAAATTAATAAATGGTATCTTCATCAATACATTTAATTATATTTTTGTTTGAACCGTATATATATATATATATATATAAAAAAGAAACAAAAATATAATTAAATGTATTGATGAAGATATCATTTATTAACTTAATTAATTAAGTAAGACCTTGTATATCTATATATATAGCGTGTGAGCTCGATTGTACTTATAAAGATGTGTGGGTACGAATTTTCTGTAAGGACGTAGCGGTCACACTGACGCACCGTAACACTATTGGCAAAGGGATACCAGACTTAAATTTTTTGTACCTCAATACAGATTTTTATAATTTACCCAATATTTTTTTAATATAATCTTTAACTAGTTTAAATATTGCCAAATAATTCTTTATCCATATTGTATAGTACTGTGTATTACGCATACTCAATATTTATGTTGTACATAGGTGTATATAGTATATACAAAAATATCATGTTTTATTAGTTATATAAGCAGAAGTTTAGTTTGAATTGACTCCTGTTCATTACTTAAAAAAAATACTTTTCAGGCTAGTCTCGATTATATTCTCGACAACGATGTATGGAACTGCTGATTTTTTTTTCAAAATTTAGATATCCTCATAAAATTTTTGCAACAATTATTACATTAGAATATATTAATATACAAAAAAATTTAAAAATAAATTTAATTTTTAAAATTTTCGTTTTGTATATTACAACATAAAGATGATCAGATATTTTAATTATGATTTGCCAAGCGTGGGGTAAAACAACATAACAGGGTAACACTGATCGAACGTTTTCGCGCATAGGTATTCTGCGCAATTTTACGCGAGTACCTCCGATTATCAATAAGACTTTAGACGGACTATAGGCATTCGGATAATCGAAAATCCGGATAGTCAAAAGTATGGAAAATCGGGTATTTAGAATATGTAAGTATGCACATACGTAGTGATATAAATGTAATTAAAACAACTAATACATAAAGTGAAAATCAATGTTTATTAAGATATCTTAAGATGTACGACGATGGGACGCGGAGCGGGCGGGGTGATGTCAAATTCGACACGTTCATGCTTGCATTGATACGACTTGTCACATTACATGTACATTTAATACAGTTGGTCTGTAGTCCGGATAATCGCGAATCCGTATAACTGAGGGCCGGATAATAGAGTTTCTACTGTAATGGAAATGGCCTGGACGTTGGTTTGGAAATATCGCGAATTTCGTCCTACAAAGTTTAGACTGTGACCGATGAGTTTCGATTTTATATATGTAGTTGTTAAACATTTAAGGTGTTTCGCTTTGTCACACAACAAACGGATGTGAAATACGGAGTGACGCATCATTTCGCAAAATCCGTAACCCTATATTTTTATTGTATTTAAATTTTCCCAAACCATGAATATATTTCTATATGCATCAATGCAGTGATATAGAGTACTAACATGTGACTCACAAAGCTAAGCATTTCCCAACAAAATATTATTTTACAGCTTGTTATCGTCTATTTTAGTGAAGTCGTTTACATGGAGTTTCCAGAAATGTAAGGTGATTTCAGGACAATGACTAGTATAAGTTTAATGTATTTTCCTTTTGCATAATATTGATTGTAAAGTCAAAAGGAAGTTAGGAGCTTATTTATTTTTTCGAAATGCAACATTTAATTTCAAGGTGTTACCTTAATTTTAATAAAAAATTCACATGACTTGTGAATTACTTTACTACCTCAAAAAAACTCAT